>BMAO01024470.1:0-29270 GCA_019973975.1 Trichonephila clavata
CCACTCCAACGGGAGGACGTTTGAGCTCTCGACAGATTTAACGTGCATCGCTCCCCATACACGGTGGATCTTTAGTAGTACTAGGCTCGAACTCGGGTGTTCAGTGGCATAAGGATTTAAACCCAGAGGCGTAACGGAGAACATTAGCCCCCCCCCCTGCAAAGTCAGGTTTTGAGCCTCCCTAGAACCCTGCCGCCCCCACGATGTGGGGGGTTGCAGGGGTGTACGTTACGCCACTGTTTAAACCCACGACTCGCCGACATGTATTCGCGACTTTGACTACTCGAATACCACGTCCTATGCATTTCGAATAAGAAGCTGATAATTGTACAGAGCTATAAACTGAAAAAAAATGAGTTAATATTTTCTCATTGGTACTAATGGACTAACTAGGCTTCCTAGATCTGTAATCGTCAAAAGGGGTTATGCTGCGTACCCCAGAGAATACACAGAATACTTAATATGTAGTTTAAATCAAGCCTGAAAAATGAATTCTATAACTTGAGCAAGAGAGATAGGAGATTTTTTTGTTTCAATTCTAATGCAATTATTTTAACGCAAGAGTTTTGTTGAACATTTTGGCGATGGACCTATTAATATTGATTTGAGAAGTTAAGATACGAGAATAAAATTAGTACAAAATGTCATGCAAGGTTTACCAAATTTTTTTCATTGAAAGCCCTCTCCCTCTACTCTGAAGTGCATTACCTAGAGCAGGGGTGGGCAGACTTTTACACGACACGGTACTTCTAATTTTTTCAAGGTGTTGCGGTCCACTCTGTGGCGTAGGAGTAATAAGAAAAAAAAGTTCAACAATGTTTATATTTTATAACAATAAATAAAGAATATGTTCTTACCTACATATCTACAATAAAAAAACTTACACTTTTAAAACTGTGTTTTAAGTAAAACGAAAAATACAAAGATAATAATTATACCCACAAATTTAATATTATTAAATGATACATTTACTATCAAACAATTCAAAATACATAAAAAAAATTATTTTCATTTAAAGTTAGTTCTCGTAGTTAAAATCTCGGCAGAAGACTTAGTCTGCATACTATCCGTACCAATCTTGAATATCTCGGTGTATAATTTCTAATTGTTAATCTTGCAATGCACTCTAAGCGGTCATCTGTGAAACGGGTATGATATGTTGTTTTAATTATATCCATCGTTGAAAATGTAGATTCACACAGCTAGGTAGAGCGAAAGAACAATGTTAAATTAATTGTTAACTGCCACACCACACCAACGGGAGGACGTTTGAGCTCTCGACAGATTTTGCATGCTTCGCTCCCCTACACGGCGGGTCTTCAGTGGTACTGGGATCGAACTCATGACATGCTAGCCACGATCCGATGCCTAGACCACTTGGCTACCGCGGCCACCTAGAAACCTCTAAAAACTGGGATGTTTCCGTCACACTTACTCCAGCTAGACGGGCTCCCACAATTAGACCTCTTTGAAAATCTGATAGATACAACATTTTACGATTTTGAAAAAAATCCTAGACTTACAGAACTTCGATAAAGTTACCGAACACAACCAGAATATATACATTTCCATTTGTAAAAAAATTCTCGTAGCTATTATTGTACTTTAATGCTTACGAAGTGCATTAAAAATATGTCACTTTTATTCACGGGTATTTCCTGTATTTTAATAACCACCTGTGTTTTTTTTAGTATACACGTCTAAGATCTTATGTAAAAGCGGTCACCCCGAAA
The DNA here is from genome assembly GCA_019973975.1 of Trichonephila clavata. Lineage (NCBI taxonomy): Eukaryota > Metazoa > Arthropoda > Arachnida > Araneae > Nephilidae > Trichonephila > Trichonephila clavata. The sequence goes on from BMAO01024470.1 coordinate 1,734, forward strand.
TGTTTTGACGGTGGATCGCGATCGACTTAATGCCCACCCCGGACCTAGAGGGTAAATCAGTAAGTGTTTATTAACGTCGCACAATACAACATATATACATCGCGATACGAAGGTCATTGGCGACGGATATAGTAATTTTGAGCCTCAATCAGGCGCCGAAGACGACACCCGAGCTGACACCCTCACTTCAAATTATCACATTACACTACGGGGAGGACTATGAGCCATGATATACATTTAACCTCCATCAGCCCCTCTACACAGGGGTCTTCAGTGACACAAGGGCTCGAACTTATGACACACCGGCTACGAACTCGTGACGATGTCTATTAAACTACCCTGGCCACTACCTAGAGGAGAAAGAATTGAGTAATTTATTTAACATGGATTTAGAGTTGCTCAACTATATGTGCAAGACTTTTCAGAGAGAGAGAGCTCATGTTTCATTCACCAAACTTCTATATTTCTTAACATGGTGCTTTAGGAATCACTTAGACAAAACAAAAATCAATCCGCATTCCAAAAGAGCATTACTCCTCATAACAAATATACACGCAATCCACATGACAACTTTCTAGTCTCATAAGACGTCTTTTATAGCAATCAAGAAGTGAACTAGAGATCTACTAGTCAAAAAATTAGTATTCTGTGTTGAGATTGTAATACATATATATTTGCTTCGTCTCTCAAATGTGCACATGATTTTTGTATTACATTAAATTACCCATACTTAATTTTAAAAAATGGTTACATATTGTTAATCAATTTTTCCCACAAAAAACGCCCAAAATTAGCAAATAACCCCAAAAATAGTAAGTAATTTTATTTTCAAATAAGAGATAATTACATTTATTATAAAACAAAATTGATCAAATGGAAATATTAAATATTTCAATTCAAACAAAACATTAATCTTTCGAATTCTGTGTTTCTGACTAAAATTATGATCAGAAGGAATTAATATTATTCGATCAAAACAATAATAGTCTATAGAATTATCACCGTAAAATACATTTTTATAATTTAAATTAAAAAATATTTTACAGAAAAACAGAAGAAAAACTTTAAGAAATCATAATAATAAAAGAATTCGAAATTTCATTGAAGAGTTTAAATATTATTTTATATATGTACATATTTTCGTATGAGGTAATTTTACTTTCCCTAAAAAATTTTTGAGTTTATCGTTATACTCTTATATTTCGGGGTTAAAATATAAATTGGGATTAAAGCTATGCCATTCTTAATGACTGGTTACTTAAAAATGTATATTCAAATTTATTTATTACTTAAAAATAACCATTTACAAATATTAATTTCACATAAAATTATAGTTGTTAGTACGTATTTAAAATTATACCGGACTAACATTCGAAACTCAACTCAGTAAGAATCTTAATTTTGAAATGCAACTTCAGAATTTCGGAACACACGCTAATTGTAGTTGTAGTTTTATATCATTTTCTCCCCCCCCCCCAAAAAAAAGATATAGAAATAGATCATAATAAACAACTTACTCAATATCAAAATACCGCAGATAACTTTAATTATGGATTACGAATAAAACATATTGTTACAAAAAAAACCATCAATTAATTAAAAATGTCGTTCTATATCAATTCAAAATAATTAAAGTAAGTAATAAATATTAATGTGTATCTTATTGATAATAATATTTTCCATTCAAAACTCATTTTAATGATATCCGTATATTATTTCTTTGCATTTAATCGTTCGATTTATGCAATGTTTACTTTCGTAAATCAATCGTTTCGTCAGATCATGTTACAGAATTTTAAAAAATGAACTTTAAAAAAAAATTCAAGCAATTTAAACTTAAACAAATCTTAATCAATTCAAAATAGATCTAATTTCAACATTAGTTTTTCTCAGAAAGAAATAGGAACGCTGAAAGAAATGCTCACATTTGCAATCAGATAAAATTATCAAATTACAGAGAAAAGTAATAATAAACATGACTCACTCTATCAATAATAATTTGATTATCCGGATCCAGTGCCAATTGAAAACCCCAATCCACTGTACTATCATTTCGCTGCAGCAGAATATTAACTAAATTATCCATTGTTTTTCTGTCACTTGAACAATCCACAGTGACCCATCTATCGTTTTGAATGGTTCGCGGTTTTAACTTCCATTTCCGAGCCTTCCGCTGGGTTTTGTCATTGGCGAAGGGTTGCCAGAATTTTAGAGTTATATCGGCGAGTTTATCGCTTTCTTGGCAAATTCTTTTTTTTTAATTGAAAACTAGATTTTTTTTTCCTTCTTTATTTATCAGCGCAGAATTAATTCTTCCTCGAAAATTATTTAAAATCTCAAAAATAATTGTTATGGGAAGTAAATTTCTAGATATTGGGATTCCTTTTTTCAATAAATGTATAATGCTGCTATATTTTATGCTGGAGTTCATACTAAATACTATAAGGTTGTTTGTGATGAAAATCAAATTTTCTCTCCCAAATCTTTTTCTTATTAATCATTTCTTACTTTAAGTGATTATTATTCCATTATTTTTTTATTAAATAAAACTTGGAGGGAAAAATTCTTAAAGAAATTTGTCCGTTTCAGAGAAATTTCCCATGATAATGTAAATATTCTGGCCTTCTAAAATATGTACATATTTACGAACATAGTTATTTTTTTTTACTTCTAATGAAACATAAAAATTAATTTCAGTTTCTTTAAAAAAAATCAAAGCCTTTATTTTTATTATAATTTATGTAGACAAATTTTTATCAGAGTTAAAATAAGATTTCTATAAAAAAAAAAGTATTTAAACAATAAGCTAGAAAAAAGATCAAAGACCGAGAAAACTATAAATAAAATTCAATATTTGGTTACAATATCTCGTATTCATAGAAGCTGAGGTGCGGCAGGGTTATTATTAGTATTCTATTATCCATATATTAAGATTTAAATTATGAGAAAAGGTCTAGAGTAAAATATATTGTTCAATCAATATCATTTGCGAAGTTCTTCAGTTTGATATATAAGTACTAAAACTCATTTTAGTTTCCAATATTTTTTAAAATTGTTTTTGTACATTTTTATAACTTATTTCAAGCATTATTCAAGTTTAAAATGTAATAAAATGGAATTGTTTCATTGAAATATTCAGAGATTGATTTCATCAAAAGAATGTATAATTTTGAATATTTTATTATATAATAGTTTTACTTAATTAAATCCTTTTCAGACATATAAAAAGCCTTACTGTGAAATGCTTTTATGAATGTCGTGCGATTATGTAAAACTAACCTTGTTAATACAACATTAAAAAATATATATATCCAGTTTGATTTTTCGGTTAAGTGTGAGAAATTTTCTGAATTATTTAGTTATTAATTTCTTCTATTCCTTAATAGTTATCACATTTATCAACATTCTTATTAAATTAATTCCTACAAAGAATCAATAGCAAAAAATACCGTCAGGTTTTATATTTAAAACACACTCTTTTGCATCAATAAATTTACTAAATAATTATTTTTCAATTCCGAAATTTTTTTCAAAGTTTTTCAGTTGTATCTTATTTTAAACTACACAAATATAATCTAACAATTTTGAGCAGATTTTAATTTGAAATTTAAAAACTAATCTTCCTTTCATTTATGGATAGATAGCTCGTTTTAGCTAAAGACATACTAAAGTATTGGTGATTACTAAACTTTGAGCTCAACCAACCTTACAAATCTTTTATCTGTTGTAAGGAGAAAACCACAAGAGAGAGAAAATGAAAGACCAATCCAAAGGTCAATCCTGCTAACCCTTTTATAATTTTTCCCATTACTTTCTTTTTATAACTTCATTGTATTGGATTTGTTACGTAATTGTTTTATTTTGTAATGTGCATGTTTGTCTTTGTAACTTATTTGTTTTCGTAATTTCATTATTTTTCAACTTTGATTTTGTTATCAATCCTTTATTTTATTTATCTTATTTGTTTATTTTGCTTATTCTGTAAGTTCCGTGTGATACTTGTATTGCAAGGGAATGATTTTACCTGTCTTCAATAATAATATTAATAAAACATTCTGCTAACCAAACCGAATTGAATTTATGGTGTCCATTGACAAGACAGGGATATTTTTTTCTGTGGGATAATTTTAAAAGAAAAATAACGAAGGAAATGTAACAAAAATATTAAACTATTATTTGTTTCATTTTCCAAATTCAAAATGAAGCAAATTCGAAATTTAATTTGTAAGATGTTTATTTACATAGTTCTTTAAATAAAAAGTATAATCAGTATTTATCTTTTTGAAAATGGCATGTAGTAATAGTTTCTTACACAATATCCTTTCTCTGCGATTCCATTTTTGTTAACAAAGCATGTAATTTATGAGATTAGATAAGAACGAATTATTTCCTCCATTTTCAAAAACAAAAATATAGTAGAATTAAATTCTTTCAATAACAGAAATCATTGATCTATGTTCCATTCCTTTAAAATAATTTTACAATTCCATAATCATCTTAATGACTACTAAAGTAAATAATGTATCGAAAAATTGTGCGATAAAAGAAATTAACAATCAAAGTCAAGTAAAAGATATTTTCATTGCAGATTAATGCTAAAATCATTCGGTTATTTGACCCAAAACTTCTACATCCTTCTTTTTAAAGACTTAAATTAGTTACCATGATTTTTCCTAATATAGTAGGAAACCAACCAAATGAAGTCTGTAATAACAAAATGAAGAAAAATCTCCAAGTACGATAATCTAAAAACGAAAATAAATTTGGAAGAAATGTCTGTGTAAACATTAAAGGGCAATGAGCTTTCTTTTTTAAAACTGACGAAACAACAAAAAGAATTTTCAATTTTTTTAACAAATCATGCGTATCAAATATAATATGTATCTTTTAATATATTCAAGTGCATTCCCTCCTGTCCGACAATAACTGCTTGTTTTTTTTTATCCTCCTTAGCTATGCATGACCGTCTCTGCTTACTCGACCGTTTATTCGACCAACGTTTGGAAGAAAATTTCACAAATGGCGGGAAAAAATTATTTAAGGTGGAAAAAACAGAGTTGAGTGGTCTGCGAAAGCTTTTTGATTACAAAATTGAGCAATATCGATTCAGAAGATCTGTTATTTGGTAAAAACAATTTTTTTTTCAAAACTGGTCAAAATTGACATAAGCCTATTTTCATTAAAACTAGTTTCTATAATTTTTTTTGCAAGAAAAAATTAATGTTTATGCGTGTATGAAGATTTGGCTGAAACTGTTTAATTTAACTATATCAGATTTTCGTGAAAAATATAGAAATAATTTCTGAAATAGAAATATATTTTCCTTTATTTTTTGACAACATAGTTTTTACTTAAGCATATTGAAGTATTTATTTACATATAGGAAATTATTTATTCTATATGTTATAACGTATACTTAGACTAGAATCAAGTGATAGAATTAAATAGTTATGTGATATAAAAAAGATAAATTTAAAAATATTTATACTAATATCTGCCAATTTCAGTAATAATATTTTTAAAATACCATACAGTAGAATAAAATAAAAAATTATACTCTATAGTAAAAAGAAAAAGCTAAAATTGATTCTTTTCAAGACTCAAAAAATTCAACTCTGTTGAAAAGATATTCTTAAACCATTTAAAAAACTTTTTTATTTGATTAGTAAAGTCCATTCATAACCTTGATTTTATTGTAAATGTTTATAAAGCGTTTTTCCTGTTTATATCTTTCTGAAAAAAGGGTATAAAGCGATATTTAGGAACATCTTTAAAGTTCATATAGTTACATTATTAGAAGAAATTGTGTAGCTTTAGTAAAATAAGAAAGTCATGCTGAAAAACCAATAAATCTACCAAAATTATATTATTTTCCCAGACACTTTTTGCTTTTGTTCATTCTGAAGAACCTTTCGTGGCTGCACTACAAGAGCTCTGCAAACCTACAATATCAAATGATCTCAATATAACAAGTTCAATCTTAAATTGTTGTAAGATACAAAAATGTATTTTAACTCATAAATGTTTGTACCATATTTAAAATATGTTAAAATTAGTAGAGAAATCAAAAACTCTTATAAAATGAATTTTTTTTTAAATTTGCAATTCTTTTGGGAATAATCTCAGAGAATATTTTATGGGTTCTCTTCATAATATATATTTTTGTAAGTAACTTTAATGAAATCAGTCTAATTTGGCATTTCTTAAGGTATAGGGTTACAGGGAGTTGAAATAAATAACAACCTTTTCGATTAAGCAATTTTTCAATATGGAAAAATAATGCACACATTCGAATTTCTGCTTTTTTCTCATTTTTATTACTCAAAACTACTTTTCTAATTTCATTTCTAATTAACTTTATTATTTCTCGGTTAGTATTTAACTATTTGTAATATTATATCACTTATATTAACCACTTAATAGTCTACTATTTTTGATAAAGTACAAACTCTCTCTCTCTCGTCTTCAGTTCATTTTTCAAAATAGAACAAATTTTAAAACATCTTTTGGCCAATGAATTTTATATTTCTCTATAAATCGTTTGTGGTTGTTATAATTACATGGTTATATTATATTGATTCAAAAAAAATGTTTGCTATTGATCTAACTGATAACTGTTTACTGTAACTGATTTGTAAAAGAGAAAGAGAATTAGTGAAAATAATTATTCAATAGTTAATACAGTGTATTCTTTAGATTCGTTGCAAAAATGCGTTTGGTTAGATAGAAATATGCATCAAAGGAAAATATCTTGATGATATTTTTATTAGTACTGTAAAAAAACAGAAGAGAAAGCTTCTTATTTTAAACTCTCGAAATTAAATCTTCATTAAGCTTGGATTTTATAGAGAACCAGAATTAAAGCTATTTAAAAAATTCGTTTTTATTTTTCCCGAAAACTCAAATAACATCGGAATTAATTAAAATGTTATATTACTTTTGAAATATTCTTAAAAAATTATCTCCATACTTCAGAATTTTTAACTCAATCAATTCTATGTTTTTATGCATTAAAACTCTTTGCCTTCCTGTTAGTGTGAAATATTTTGTTGTATAATTACAACTATATTTCGGAAGACTTAATAGTTGACTATGTTAGGGGAGCACTAGCTGTTTTTATCCCATTAATTATGCTATGATTTTACATATTTAAGAAGATATCTTAAAACAATGAATTAATTATCAGTAAAGTTACTAATATCATTATTTAGCTTATTTGCCTTATCACAAGTCTTGAAATCCTCCTCAAACAATACCTAGATCCACCATTGTTTGAGTCATAAATTTTAGAGTAAATGACGCGAAAGGATTTAATTTTTGCTTTTAACTTTTGATTTTTCATAAAACTGACAAATAGCCGTAATCAGTTTAAAGTAGCACATCGTACAGCAATAACCTTTTATAGATCCTGAATGAATAATTAGAATCATGACACATCATTTAGATATCCAGGTTGCTTCAAGCATGCGATCGATTCTTTCTATCATAAGCCTTCCAAAAGTACAACAAATAATTAATTGGCGACACGAAAGTTATATAATTTCCAATACCAAATTATAAAAAAGAGCATTAATTAATGAAAAATATTGCTGCGTGTATAGACATGCAAAGATGGCACAGTTTGTGATGCTATCGATGTCAAATTTGTAGCATGTCATCTAATCCTTATGAACATCTGGAATTCGGAGCATCATTTTTGTTTCGAACTTTCGAATGCGGGCCGAGTATAAAAGAAAATTATTTTACGTCATTTATCATTTCAGCTCCAGTGATAACGGGAAACAAAGAAATTAAGACGCGTAATTATTTCTCAAATTGTACGATACTGAAGAGAGTTTCGAGTGTTCAATATGTTAAAAGTAAATCTTCTTTTTGGATTGTTGTTTTAATACGAAATGATCTGATTTAAGTTACAAAGTAATTTTATAAATACTTTTGATTTATTTAAAATAATCATATAAAGTTAATTTGTCTTTGCATTTTACTTTATAAATTTATTTATTTTTATGACCAAAATTTCAATACCACCTCTTATAACATGTTCATGTATTCCATAAATTAACAATTGTGACGATACCAGAAATCATTCACAATCACAAATCATCCCTTTCTGGGCAAGCATTTATTATAATTTGTACGCAGGCATTCTTCCATATACTAATAATATACAGCTCTATGATCTACACGGACAAAACGCAAGTTGACATTTAAAGAGATTTCAGGGTATTGTACACGCCAAATTTCAAGCAGTCTGCCGAGTCATTCTCCTGTAGCTTCCATTCCTTACCCAGATTTGCCCTTTCATGTACAATTACACTGTCTGGTGGCACCATCCAGCAGTTAGGACATTAATATATGTTAATGAATGACCAATAGTTACACTATGGGTTAATAAACTTTATTTAATTAAAATGCAATGTTTGCAATCCTGTTGGATCTCTTGCAAGAACTATACATAGAAACAATTTTTTGTGTTTCATATTAAAATCACGCACATTCATACATCTATCAATTTAATATATATAAATTATAAAAAAAATGGTAGCCTTTTTGTAGAATATGTCTTGTTTTCCAATAATTTTTATCTGCTTTGTTTGACACCCTTTTTCATCTAATTGGATTTTCAGAATTCAGTTCTAGGGGTTCTGGTTACGCACTCACTCGTGACCGGCATGTTGTGGGTTCGAATCCTGGTACCACCGAAGACCCGCCGTGTGGAGAGGGCTGATGCACGTTAAATTTGTTGAGCTCAAAATTCTCCCATTTGCGTTGTCTGGTAGTTTGAAGAGGGAGTTCCAGCTTAGGTGTCGTCCTCGTCACTTGACCGAGGTTTAAATTTACGTGGTCTGTCGGCAGTAACAATTGTGTTGCTTTGTAGGAAAATTTCAGTTTTTGCATCGGCTAAATCTAAAATTAAACTTTTCTTTATTAGAAAACATTACAAAAATTATGTTCCTAAAGAAAATTCATCGCAACTTTACAAAACGATAGCCGTATTTAAATACATAACGCATGTCAAACATAACTGCATCATTTAAGATATCCTACTACGTTTGGAACCGTGATTTTTTTTGCAAAAACGTACAAACGAATTCTTCTTTTTATATTTAGTGTCACTTAGATTAGAATACTCGTATGAAATTGTTTTAAGAATATTATTACAATAAAAAAATTATTTAAATGCAATACTTTGGCAAAAAATAAATATAGAATTACCCATTTTCAAAATATTCTCCTTCTTAAAAAAATTGTTTCTATAATAATAATATTTTGTTATGTATAGCTAGACTTCTCCAGAAAGCATTAACTAGGATTTTTGAAAAATTCCCTTTATTTTCATATTTACTACCAATAAAAATAATTATCGGTGCTTTTTGTTAAAATTTCTCTACTCTGGTGTATTAAAATATGGATAAATCCGCTGCTAAGTTATATATTTCAAAAATCCTTCTTCGGGCTCTTAGCAATGGCCTGAATTAAGGCAAAATATTATTATTATAGAAGCATTTTCCATAAAAGGAGAATGTTATGAAAATAGGTAAATCTATGTTAATTTTTTGTCAAAATATTGCATTTAAATTATTTCTTATTGTCGTAATATTTTTAAAACAACTTTATACGTCTATTCTAATTTAAGCGACACAAAATATTTAAAAAATATTCGCGTTTGTACTCGTTTTTGCAAAATCACGGTTCCGAGCGTAGTCAGATATCTTGAAAACCTTTAACTTTTATGAAAGAAAAAGTAAGAAAAACTTAAATCTGAGTTTAGATAAATTGTATCCAATATTAGCACTAAAAAACTGAGAAAGAGGGATGTTAGAAAATTTTGTTTCAAGGAGTATATTTCCAATGAAACGATTGTCTTTCTGGCCCGCATCCTTTATCATTCGTTTTGAAGGTCTGGTATGAACCAGTTATTAACCTAATTATTATATCTTCACATGTGCCCTCGTGAAATGTTGAAGTTTTATGGCACGCGATTTATACTAGCAATTAAACACAAAATCCGAATAAAGATACTGACAATGTGTCTTGAAACAATGCATAAGACTTTCTCACGTGAGGCTAGATAAATTAAAATGCAATTAAAAACAGCAATAAAATTAAATCATTAAAAATTCTTAAAACAATCAGACAACAATATGAAAATATTACATTTAGAGATAAAATATATTATTTTCTTTTTACCATTCCTTGTTTGTTTTTGTTTCTAGAAAAAGAGAATTGCTTTCATCTTCATGTTTGATGGTGAGAAGTAGAACTGCATCATAACATAACAGGAATAGTGCAAAAACGTTGAAAAAATATTTTTGTTTTACAATAGTTTTTAGGTTACCAAGTTTATGAAATAAATTTTTTTACAATTATTTGTGTTCTCAAATGTGTTTTTCGGTGTATGCAATGGGATAAAATATTCAAAACATGTTAATTTTCTTAAAAGGAAAAAAAGGAGAAATATTTATGTTATATATGCAGTACCGTAACATATAAAAAAAATTCAACATCGAGAAGAAGTGGCCAGAGAAAACTACGTAAATTTAAAGATGAGAGAGTCATCACAGCAATGCAAATGATGCCAAAAGTGTACGGCATATGTTGAGTAAGGTATAAGGCAGGGGTGCTTAAACATTTCGGGGAGTTTCCCCTTTTCTTGTACAAAAATTTTATGCGACTTAAAAGCATTCCGCAAAGTTTACACACGCATGTGTACTTTTAAATGTGTTTTATTTGCGTAGTATGCTATTGTTCAGTAGTAATAAATATAATAAGTTTTTTTTAATATAATGATATAGAGAAAAATTTTAATTAAATAACAAAATAAACAGATAATATAAAAAAAAATTTTAATCAATTCCTACTTTGGAAGGATAAATAGAAAGTATTTTATAAACGGTTGAAAATTTGAACACGATATATAAATATAAAAATAGTCAAAATTTCTCTACAAAAGAGAGATGAATAAGCATTAATTAAAACTGAAAAAAATTGAAATTGCAAGTTAACCTCACGATAGATTTAAAAAGGATAAATGAAAAATTAATATAATAGAGTTAAATATAAAAATAGGGATGCTACAGTATTATAAATATTGATGACATAGAACAGCTTATATATAAAATAATTTATATAAAAGTGTATATATATATATACACTCCCTATGTAAATATATATATATACATAGGGAGAGAGTGAGCCTATAGTAGAAATTGAAAAAGGATATGGATTTGTCTGCATTGTTGTAACAATGCAAACTCGGTTTGGCTAGTTTAGCTGAAAAACCGGTTTTCAACGCCAACTTTTATTATTGTTTTAAGTTACATTGTTAAACAATGGAAACGAATCTAAGTGTTGGCGTCGAAAACCGGTAATTAATTTAATTCAATTCATTTAATTTAGTTTAATTTAATTTAATTAATGAATTACTATTTGAAAAACTGTATTAACATCAAGTGTCATCCACGACAAGTTTAAAAAAATTTATTTGAACTTGTGATTGGATGAATAGAACGGGAACTCAAACGGGGCCAGAAAGTTTTCAAAAAGTTCAAATGCTCAAAAGTTTATGCTCAAAAAGTTTTGAAAATAATTAACTGTTATTTTTTGTATGTTCTGTATAATAGTAGAAGAGTTTTAACCTTCAGATTTATCAATCACTGTCTTATTGAGAGATTTACAGTCTCTTATGTGAATATAATTACTGTTATTTTAAGCAATTTTATATAATAACTAAGATAAAGTGCTCTAGTTTTAGTAAAAATTAAAATATCTCTTATCCTGAAGGTCATCTCAAAAATGAGTAGCATAGCAACGCGTCAGATATGAAAAATTGAAAATTTGCTCATAAACTTTTGGTACAGAATGGGCCGCGTTTATGTTATTTTTGTAAATTTTTACCCATTTTTTCCCATTTTAGTAAGAATAATTTCTTTTTCTCATCTTAATTTTAGCGTGTTTTTCTTAAAATGTACTAAGCAAATCTAAAAACAACAAAAAATCCTCTATCGCCATTTTTTTTTAAGAAAAAAAGATTTGTCGCAAGTAGTCGGATACCTTAAGTATGTATGTGTGTGGGGGTGGATAGGGTTCTACGAAAACCCCTTATAGTTCTAGGGGTTCTGTGAGTCAAAAAAAGTCTGAAGACCACTGAGATACAGGCACTCTTCCCAAAAAGGCTGGCCACCCCTGGTTTAAGGGTTCCATGTGTCGAAAAAGTTTGAAAATCACTGGAAAAAGGAAGAAATCTCTTTTTTTCTATTATTCTGAAGTTTTGGTTTGACGTTCAGATAAATGAGTTTGAACATTTTAAATCTTGCACCCTCTCTCTTTCTCTGTGTTTAAACTGGGAACGAGACCTCAGGCAAACAGACAGGTGAGGAACGAATTTTGTGCAGGAAATCTGTAGTACCCCCTCCCCCTTTCGAAATCGGAACTTAGTCACACATTCTTTCACACACACAACTGTGTCCGCACCACATAACTTTTGCTGGATTGTTCAGCCAAACGAGGGGTTGGGGGTAAGGAATTCAAGGCACATTTTCGTGATGCTCAGCTATTTTAAGTCGTTGGAATTAACTGTTTAGCTATACGCGCATAGTTATATTTCAAAGATATTTCCTCCAAAGTAGAATGATGTTTGGATTAGAATAAACTCTGTAATTATTTGTATTACAGCAGACAACTTTTGACAAAATGTTGGTCAAAAAGGAGAATTTTTTTAAAATAACATTGTAGTTTTCATTCCATTTAGAATATTTCTCCTTTAATTAATTTTCGGGGGGGGGGGGAATCTGCTAAAGATAGAATAATTCTCTTTGGTATTTGATATAATTCGAATTAATTTGATTTTTGTTGGTAAAATGAATTTATTAAATGTAAAATATTAGATATAAATATAAGAGATTTTATTATTACAGAAATTAAATCAAATCCCTTACATAAACAAAACAAAAAATAAGCCAGAATTTAGCTCGATTGTGCTCTCTAAACACAATTCATCAATAACTTCAATCAGCAATTTCAGAGTTGATCGATTACCTGTAGAGCTACTGGACCGATTTTAATGAAATTTGATATGTAAATACATTGATACAATACAAATAACCATTCAACAATTGCAATACACACGCATGATCGAGCGTAACACTCGATGGAGTTGGAAGGTATAAAACAATGATTGCAGAATAAATAAAAGAAATGGGTTAATAGGGGGTATAAGGGGCAATGGGTTAATATGGCCCCTTCTTACAGCTATACAAGTCTCGCAGCGTGATGTCATACTTGAAATAAGGCAGTTTATCAGCTTTTGTGGCAATTGGTCCCACTCGTTCAGCAACGCTGTTTTCAATTCCTGAATGGTTCTTGGAGGGGGTTGCGAGTTGCAATTGCCCTCCCCAGAGCGTCCCAGACATACTCTATAGGATTGAGGTCTAGAAACCTGGTTGGCCAATCCATATAGCGAATATCCTCCCTCTCTAGAAATTCGACGACCAGAAAAGCTCCATGTGGCATCGCGTTATCGTCCATTAAATGATCTCGGGGCCACATGCACCCCTGAAAAGGCGAACATAGGGCTCCAAGACCTCATCCCTGTACCTCACACCAGTCACAGAGCCTCTTTCAAAGACATGGAGAGGTGTACGTCCATCCAACATGATGCCTGTCCAGATCATTAAACTTCCTCCGCCATTACTATCCATTTCTCGGACATTGGAAGGTAGATAGCGGGTCCCTGGTTCTCTCTATAAGAACATACGGCAAGGGTCGGTGTTTAGGCTGAAACGGGACTCATCGGTGAACAGAACGGTCGCCCATTGATCCAATCTCTATGCTGCATGTACCATGCTAAACGGACTCTTCTGTTCGTAGACGTGAGAGGGACGCAAACAGTAGGTCTTCTGGCAAACAACCCTCTCTCAAGAAGTTTTGAAACAGCCAGCCTTGATACACGAGTTCCTGTAGCTGCATACATGTAACGAGAGAGCCGAGAAGCTGTAGCCCCTCTATAATCAACAAATGGCGATCTTTTCTGGCCGTCATGGCTCTTGGACAACCTTGCCCAGGCTTTCTCTCGATGGAACCAGTATCCTGGAACTGTTTCCAAAAGTTACACACGACGCTGGGCAAGAAATTGATCTGGGCGTTAATTGATTTCTTTACAAATCTTGACATTGGTCTGCTTCTAGCCTCCCAACAATTTGCCACCTCATTCTATCATCTAAACGTTAGTGGCTACTCATTTTTACTGTTACAATTTGAATTGAACCGATTGCTTCAAAATAACACCAAGAAATTCGCCGAAGTGTGCTGGCGAACGAAATCCGTCTTACCTTACACACGCTTATAAAGCCTGTTTTTCTGCTATCTCCACCTGCACACACGTGTACGATTAAGTATTTGCCGTACAAGATTTGCATTTTTATCTAGAAGCAGGGGTTTTCATTCAGTTCAGTTCTTTTCATGCAATTCAATAAAATATGCAAATTCTCTTAATTTCTTACACCAGTGTATTGTAACGTTCGAGACAAATAAAGGTAGCGTGATGTTAGTTGAATAAATTTTAAGTTTAATTACGTCACAGCTATTATTTACAGATTTACATAGAAGTTATTAACTTAGTACAATTAGATTATTTTAGAGTCCCAATTTCTATTGTTTTGTGAAGAACTGGGTCTCTTGTGGTGACCGTTTACCGCGAAGTTTTCGCTGGAATTCTCTTTGCTCTCTCGGCCCCCTCTAGGGTTTGGGGTTGACCACCGTCGTCGTCTTTTCTTCTCGTTACATCCGGCCGTGGGCGGAGTGGGTTTATTCTGGTGTCAAAGGTTGCTGAGCGATCCAAGACACGTCCGTGCAATATATTAACGAGTGCAGGTGTCTTGCACGTGTGGTGATCAATTCTCCTAAGGAAGCCGATCCAGTCGTGTGGCGGGAAATCACAGATGTCCCAGAACTCAAAGATGTTACAGTATGCTGAGTGAGTGTTTATTAACGTCGCTCTATTAAGCAACAGGAGGGCTATTGGCGACGGAACTCGTAAACCATATGGTCAAATAACGAGCATAATCCTCTAAACTGGTACAACTTCTCCGAACATCCACGCGTGGCCACGGTTGCTTAGGGATCAAGGTATCGGATCGTGGCTGACATGTCACGAGTTCGAGCTCAGTACCACTAAAGACCCTCCGTGTAGGGGAGCTATGCACGTTAAATCTGTCAAGAGCTCAAACGGTGGTGCGGTAAGAGAGGGGGTGCTAGCTCAGGTGTCTACCTCGTTACTTGACCATGGTTCAAAATTACGAGGTTCGTTGCCAAAAGCACTCGTGTAGCTGAACAGTGCGACGTTAATATTCACTCACTCACTCTCCCGAATATCCACACCCCGCCAACGGGATAACTTTGAGCCTCGACAGACTTAACGTACACTGGCCCCTTTACTCGGTGGGTCTTCAATAGAACGATGTTCGAACTCATGACATGCCGGCCATGAGCATTAAGCTATTACGGCCTTATTAAAACTTAGAGAGATTAAATTAGCAATAAACTGGTAAGTATAAAATAGATTTTGCTGAAGGTGACGTGTCCCCGTTTTTGTTTAGGTCGGCTCTGTTTATTAGTTTCATAAGCGTTTTTTATCTGAATAAATGTTTCTACTCGACTTATTACTAAAAGGATTTAAAAATAACAGGTTTAAATTTTCATTCCTTATATTTGCACAAAGAAATCAGTTACTATTAAAAGATTAGAAAAATAAATCAGAAACTTTGAAATAAACATTACAAAAAATATTATAAGAAATGCATTCGAATTTATTGTAAGTTTTTTTATTTCCTATGACGTCTTTAATATTAAAATGTCTGAAATTACCAAATTTTATTTCTGGCACTTAAAAGCGACTATAAAAAAATAAACTTAACGGCTTCTGAAACCAAACGTTTTTGGGAGAATATCATTAGTAGTTTTCTTTCAGGTGTTACAAAACAGAATTCAATTACATTCAGGCTATTTTTTAACAAGGACACTAACTGCAAAAAATATACTTTTTCTCGAAATCGTTGGAGTACATGATTGAAAGGGAAAACACATCTACTAAGAATTTGTAAACTGAGAGGGAATGGACACCTGTTTAGAAGGGGCAAAGGTGAAATGCCATACTTGACTGGTGGTGGGGTAAGGCAATAGGCTGTAAGTACCCAACAAAGACACACTAAGAAAGAAATTGAAGTTACCAGAAAATTCCATAGTAAATGCATTTTACCCTAAAGGAAACTATTTACCTCATCATGTTTCTTTCACCTTTCTTGTAAAGAAAAATGCCACCTCACTCGCATTCCAAAGGGGGGGGGGGAAGAGAAGGCAATATTTTGTCTTTGTGTATTGGTCAACTCCCTAAATTCCCCTAAAACGATCCCCTAAATTCGAGGTCCCCGGTTTAATGCCTCATCTATCACACAATGGTATGGAATTCAAGTCCCACACAGCTTGTGACTTGTAAATGAAGTTAGGGTAATATGAAAAAGAAAGAAAGACACTAATAGACAGCATTAGTAAGAATGACTATTTCAAAAAGAAAAATTAATATCAGGGCACTGATATTACAAATGTACTGAAATTGATGAACGTGCCATGGCTTTGCCAAAATTTTAGCAACCCAGATTACAAGATAAAAATGAAAAGTTAATTTAGAAAATGAATATAATTATTAAAAAAATTGATTTAACTTCAACTTTGATTCATACGCACAATTTACGTTCACATCAAATATTTCAAGTTTAAATAATGTTATTTCATTGTTCTGAGATGCCTTGGGTTTTCAGTACTCTTAAAAGTTCTCTTTAATAACAAAATGTAGTGGAGAAGAACATGGCTTAAGGTATCCGACTAGTTGCGACAACTTTTTTTTATAAAAAATGAAAGTATGGGAATTTTTTGGTGGTTTTTTAAAAAAAATTTAGTACATTTTTAGAAAAATATGCTAAAATTAAGAAGATAAAAAAATATTATTATTAATTAAATGGGAAAAAATGGGTAAAAATTTACAAAAAATAACCTAAATTTTCAATTTTGGTGTGTTATTATGTTATTCATTTTTGAAATGACCTTCAGGATAAGAGATATTTTAATTTTTACAAAAACTAGAGCACTTTATCTTGGTTATTATATGAAATTGCTTAAAATAACAGTGATTATATTAACATAAGGGACTGTAAATTTTGTAATAAAACAGTGATTGATAAATCGGAAGGTTAAAACAATTCTACTGTTATACAGAATTTACTGAAAAAATCTCAGTTAACTATCTTCAAAACTTTGTTAGCAATCGCTGACCCCGTTTGATTATTTTCAAAAAATAACATTTCGAGTAAAACGTGTTTTAAAGTATGACATCTTGCTTAAAGTTATGGCCTTTGCTTTTACTAAAACGCTTGTAGTTTTTGTTCTAGTCAAAGGAAAATAATAAACTTGGCCTTTTTATAAAGCTAATAAGATGGTCTATAAAATAAAATCATAAAAAAATTTGTCAATTTTTGGCAAAGTTCACAATTTTATGGTAGTCGGACACCTAAAGCACTTAAGAACAATTTTCTGTGTTTTATGGCACTGATGTGATGAAGCTTTTGTCTGATTCAATCATATAAGATTAGGCTTGATCTCGTCCAAGATAAAAGGCATTAACTACTGATTTCTTTAATGTGCGTCTGGTAAATGGAGGCCAAGGTCAATTAACATCACTGCGAGGGTGGAACTAAATTGCTCAGGAAACATTAGCATTGTGGTGATTAAACTTTTGGGGTAGAGTGTTGTTCTTGTGGGCGGTTACCTCGCTTTTATATGTAGTAGGATGCCATAAATAAATCCTATTGATATAAGTTAAAAATTTATATTAATTGTTTGTCAATTTACCAATTAATAGATTTTAAAAATAAATTTATTTATCTATCAACTTCTTGAAATTTTATAACTGTGACGATAGTGGATATGTAAATTCTTTAGCTAAAACTATTTTATTTATCATTAGATCCAAATTTTATCAATTAATAACTTAATGAAAGAACGTCACTTTTATAAAAAAAAGTTTTCAAATAGAAATATTCTACCGTAAAATCCGGCGTATAACGCGCAAATATACTTTCCAGGAGCACTTTTTTAATTTTTAGGTATATTCGCGCACCCCCTTTTTTTAGGAAACCTGAAATGTACGTAAGCCAGTGGTTCAAAAAGAATTTTTCAAGTGGGCGGGGGTCCAGGGTTGAAAGTCCATCACTCTCGTATCATATTCTAATACGCCACCTGTGCTGGATTCGAACCGGTACCTCCTGACCCGTAGCCTAGTAGCATGACCACAAGACAGAAGTGATCACCCCTTTCCGGAGGCTGCTACTGGCTTACTTAGATACCGCCACAGTACTCCCCCACCAGTGAGTCGATGGATAGGCGAACGAACGAGATATTTGTGGTTATGGCGAGCGTGGGAGTTGTTACTAATGCGTCAAGTGAGTCTGACGACTTTGCTGCGTGGAGTAAGTCCGACGAATTTGCTTGCTCTTCTTGCGGGTAGATGGCGCCATGACACATCAGAAGGTTTTTGAGGTTTTCTTTTCAGCTAAGGTCACCAATGTGCTAGATTCGAACTCGATACCTCCTGATCAGTAGCTCAGTAACATGACCCACTAGACAGAAGTGATCACCCTTGTCCGGAGGCTATTACTGGCTTACTTAGATACCGCTAAACGCCTAACATATTCTCTTGATTTTGTCGATTGTTAGGAACAAAAATCAGTAAAAAATAATTTATTGAATAATTAATTAGTATCAATTAATACATTAATTATTAATAACCAATATTTAATTTAATTTTACGTACTATATACATAGATTATAATCAATAGAAAATATCAGGGGCTATGGGGGGTCTGGATCCGGGACCCCCCCCCCCCTTGTGCGCCACTAACGTGAGCAATGCTCTTATGTTTCAAAGTCATTTGTTCGAAGTATTATTCCAAGTGCTTTAGAAAAAATAGTATACTTTGAGAACTATAGCCCTTTAAGTTCATAAGAAAAAGTTTATTTCTTTTAAATAAACAGTATTTCAATATACAAGGGTGATCAAATGAAAAGGTACGAAACGACACGGTGGGTACAAATGTAAACTTTATTCAAAATATACACCATAGGCCTGAGCACAACGATCCCACTGATGAACAAGCCGCAAGATCCCTTGTTCTCAGAATTCCTGTGGCTGTGACGAGACCCAGTCCTTCACAGTGTCCTTGAGTACGTCGTCCGAGTTGAAGCGCTTCCCTTTCAGATGTTTCTTCAGTGGACCAAACACATGGAAATCGCAGGGCGACATGTCCAGACTGTAGGGCGGATGGTTCAACGTCTCCCATTTGAACTTGTCCAGTTCCAGTTGTGTGATTCTGGAGACGTGTGGACGCGCGTTATCATGGAGCAGAACCACACCCTCCGTGAGCACCCTGATCTTTTGTTCTTGATGGACCTGCGTAAGCGTCGGAGTGTCTCAAAGTACACATCGGAGTTAATGCTTTTTCTATGCTCGATGAATTCCACAAGTAGAGGACCTTGAACGTCGAAAAAGACAGTGAGCAACACCTTGCCTGCTGACTTCACGTCTCTGAACTTTTTAGGGGGAGGTGACGACGCACGCTTCCACTGCATGCTGTTTCGCTTTGTGTCTCTGGCTCGTAGTGATGGCACCAGGTCTCATCACCTGTGACGATCCACTTCATGAAAGCGGAGTCTTCCTGATACCGAAACAGATGTTGCAGTGCTAGTCCCACACGCAGTTTCTTTTGCTGGTCGGTGAGCTGCTTCGGAACCCAAGCGGCACACACCTTCCGAAATCGCAACCTGTCGTGAACAATTATCCACACGGTTCCATAGCTGACATCCACCTTCAGCGCCAACATTCGCAATGTGACACGCCGATCACTTCTCACTAGGTTGTCCGCCTTGTCGATGAGATCGCTCGTGATGACAGTGTTTGCCTGGCCTGGTCTCTGGTCATCACCCACACTCTCATGGCCTGCACGAAAACGGGCACTCCATTTTCTGACAGACTTGTCAGAGACACATTTCTCCCCGTAAACGATCACCATCCACCGATGAATAGCTGCCAGTTTCTCACCTTCCGCTGTCAGAAATCGGATAACACTTCGCTGCTCCTCAATCGTCGAATTTTGCAACGCGAACGCCATCCTGTCCTCATACGGACTGCCGCATCATTTGGACGCCGCTTTTTATAAGAGCCTTTGCTCTCTCCTGCGCATGCGGGCGCCCGCGCATGATCCCCGATCCCAGTCAGAACCTCCAATGGCATCCCGAGATGTCTCGCTACATTGTCCCTTGGCGGAATATGCAAATATTTAGCTGTTTCATTTTTATGTCGTTTCGTACCTTTTCATTTGATCACCCCTTATATGTAGGTTTTTCTACTCTCATCTCTCTCTTTTTCTCTTTTAAAGCTTTATACGCGGCGTAAAACGCGCTCCTATAAATTTCGATCTTAATTTTTGTGCTAAAAGTGCACGTTATACACATAGTGCGGATTTTACGGTAATTCTACTTGTGACGGATCTATACACGTCCTTCATCTAATCCTCTTGAGAAATCTTTAAGCTGGCAATTTAAATTAATCACAACCAACACTTTTGAAAAAGAAAAAATTATATGCAAATCAGGTCGGTTATATTTCGTATAGGTTTTCTAGCTAATTAGATTGATAGACGGAGTTATATGGAGATTGAAATATAGAGAATCTGACGACGAGGAGTGATAACGCATTTCAGGCATTAAATAAGTTGAAGATATTAAAGTGACGATTGGTCACCATAGCTAAATTGTAATTCAAATATTTTGAGTAGTGGATTGATCCCAAAAAATGAGGATCAATATAACAGAAGTCTCATAATTCGCGTCTCTCGTTGTTTAATCTCATATTGCTCTTATTAGGAACATCTCTTCTAGTTTATATTTATAGAATTCTGTCTGTTTATATTTTATGTGTTTAGTAAATAGTTGAAGGGTATTATGGTGAGTCATCATTCCCTTCCTCCTACACCCCTAGGCGGGGCTGAGAGCAGATCGCGCCCGTTATATAGTAGATTTGTTTTCGCGCGCGGTTATCAATTTTCCATTTATTACGCGTGAAAATTTTCCTAAGACTTTTGAGCTAAGCAAAATAAGAAACAGGTTTTTTTTAAATTTCAACGAGAGCAAAGAAAGAAAAGAGAGAAAGTTTGTTAATAAATCAAAAAAATGCAAGCAAAAAAATTGAAAAAAATCAAACTATGAGAATATTTTTTTAAAGTATTTTAGATCGTAAATTGCTATCTTGTTTAAGTAGTATTGAAATATTAGTAGAATTTTTAATCAAGTATTAGTAAACATTATAATAAATTTTATTCAGAGAACGAAAAATAAAAATGATGATTTCACAGCAGTTTTTGAGATAAACGCAACAAAAGACTTTTTTGAAATCGGGAAAATAATGTTTGAAACGTAATTTTCATGTTTATTATATCCAATTCTAACTTGAGATTTTAAAAAGTAATTATTTTTACTGAGGATGCGGTAAACCACAAAAAAGGAAAGAAAAAGTTACTCAAAGAAAAAGTGTTATAAAAAACACAGATAACTGAAATGCAATTAGATTTTTTTCATCTAACAATTACACCCTGACCTATTAACGAAAACTGCATGTCAATATCGGGAGGAATATCGGACACGTAATTAATGGGAAATTAATTTTCGTAGGGAAAAAAATTTGAAAAAAATTAGTAATTAGTAATTTTAATTTTGCGCTGTATATATATAAGCTCTGTAATCTTCACCGAGTGCAACAAATATTTTGAAAATCTAATTAACAATAGTATTCCTAAAATAGTATTCCACATTACCTAAAAGTATTTCAAAAAATTATTCCTAAAATAGAAAAGAATAAGATGAAATGAAAGAATAAAATGAAATCCTAAAAGTATTTCATTTTATTCTTTTCCTGTTCTTTTTTTTGAATCATAAAAAAAAAAACTTCGCAAAAAAATTATCAAAGCAGACGATGAAGGTAAAAGCTTACGTACATAGTCCATCTGGATTACAGAAACACATTAGCACAAACAAACCGCCTCGCCGTCTCCAGCTGAATTGGTTGTGAAAAGAAAGTGAGAGATTATTCTTGCCATCATTAAGACAGAAATTTAAGCCCGACTTCCCTTTGAGAGAATCAAAGAAAGCTTTGAAAAGATATCAAATAAGACAAAAGAATCGGGGAAATCAACGCGGATGACCTGCACCAAGGTTGGGAAACAATTCGATAAAAAAAAAATGAAAGAGTTGGAGGAAACGTTGAAAAATACATACAAGCACAATCATCATTATAGGAACTTCATTATTTAGTGAACTATTTTGATATAAATCTGAAACAAGATCCATTACAAACTAGCAAGATTTTCTATTTGAAATTGTAACCTTTACAATTGAAAAACAATTGTTTGGCAGTTTACCCGAAAAAATGTGCTAAATGAAATTCATTGCATTTATATAAATAATAATAAAATATAGTAAGTACTTTCAGAAACTTCGTGGGGAATTTTTTAAGTATTCAAGTTTAAACACTCCAAAATGCTTAACATTTTTCATTCTACTTTTTAAATTACATGGTACATCATGATAATTTCTAATATCCACTGAGTAAATTTATATTTCTATCAGAAATTTCCAATAGGAACAAATATTCAGCTTAACGGCAGTGCCATTTTGCCCAATTTGTTCTTTTTAAGGTCTTTATTGATATGGGCTTCTCTTTTTTGATGATTACTTATTTTATTTATTTTAATTATAAGAATCTTTCTTAAGATTCGCATTAGTTTGTTAAAAGTCACGATGCTCTTAGTCGGTGACGTTCGAATTGAATGTGAAATAGAATTTTAATTCCATTAAAAACTGTAGAGCAACAGTAAAGGAACTGTTGCACGATAAATCTGCATAATCGCAACATTCTTAACAAGATGCGGGTGTATCACTTCCCAGTGTCATTATTTTCACAAAGGAGCGTAAAGAAAAGTCAAAAGTAATCAAATTCATCTCTGAAATAAGTATATCCTTCGCAAACACAGTCAA
This sequence comes from Trichonephila clavata, assembly GCA_019973975.1. Classification (NCBI taxonomy): domain Eukaryota; kingdom Metazoa; phylum Arthropoda; class Arachnida; order Araneae; family Nephilidae; genus Trichonephila; species Trichonephila clavata. The sequence continues at coordinate 24,870 of BMAO01024470.1, forward strand.
GGTCATTTTATTAAATTACAAAACCTTCAGATTAGTTGCAATGATAGCAGAGTATAGGAAAAAAGATCGTACTTCAGAAAGACGTATTTATACGTCTGGGGCACTTAAAGCACCAGTTGAGCAAGACGGATATGTACGCCTACTTTGATTATAATCTCGTATGTAAGCGAATGTAATATTTTTAAAAAAGTATTTTGTATTTAAAAATTATGGCAACGGCAAATTACTCTGCAAATTCTTTCTGAAATCAATATATCTAATTTAAAAAATCCATTATAAATAGAAATATTAAAATTGTATTCTAGAATATGAAGAGGCAAATATACATAAGGAAGGTCAACTTATAGCGAGCTTCCACTGGCGTTGGTTGATGGTTGTACCGTGGAATAAAGAACATCATTACAAAAAAAAAAAATTTAACTTTTATTTCTTAATTTTTCAGTTACTATCGATGTTAAATAAAGCTAATGAGGAAAGAATCACTTTTAGCCTATTTTAAATATTTATAATGCAAAAATACTTATTAAATGCAGATACTCGGGTTGATTTTCCTTAAACTCGAACCCACAAGTTCTCAATCCCTTTTTCTGGCTACATTAACTTTTCAAATGTTTTTAATCTGATTTTTTTACACCAATAACTCCTCCAATTTCTATCTTCTTTTTTTCTTTCTTTCTTGCGAACTCAATTCTCTTAACTTTTAATAGTAGTCTGCTTTACATAAATCACGCTTCCTTTGCAGAATGAGGTTCTCAAATAAATTTTTCGGAAATATTTCTCCTCGAGGATTAGTTGAAGAGCACAGGAAGAATCGGTTTCAAATTGAAAAACATTTTTTTACGAAAAGGGACAGATCAGAAAAAATTCTTACGAAAATTTCTATATTTAAATATTGAATGAAAAAAACGAAACATTTATTCATATATTCCTATTTGAATCAAAGCTTTTTGATAATACATTTCGTTTTAAAAACTATAAATACTATGAAAATAACCAAGGAAAAATGTCTAAGTCTTGAAACTCAAACTGAATAATTAATTTATTAAAAACTAAAACAAAAAACAAAATGTTTGACAATCTTGGCGGTAATTGTAGAGGTTTGCTTATGCACGCTTGCTTGCGAAGAACAATCATTCTTTTATGCAGAAACTCTGGAAACAGCAGGAAATGTAAAGCAGGTTTGTGTTTTTATGTTGTGAGAGACAGGACCTAACACAACTGTCGACAAAACATGGGTGAAGGAGGGAGTGGTGATCTCTTGCACTTCGCAGACGAAACTGAAAAGCAGTAGTAATGTCTTCTCCTATTACAATACTGAGTCAGTTACCATTTGGATACCCAAAGTTTATGAAGAAATGATGCAAACTGCATTCGGAAGGCAGACGCTAACGAAAATATCCACATAAAATTTTTAAAGCTAGAGAAAATTTACGTTTTTTATAAATTTTTACAATTGCTTTTCAATTTAGTTCTGTAGTAAAAAAAAAAAAAAAAACCTTGATAAGAGACTTTTTTTTTTAAAAAAAAAAGACGTTTTTAGTTCTAAATTTGCTTGCAAATTATGTAATTACTTCTTAAAAGGGCAAAGATTTTAATAATTATTTTATTATTATAATAAAAATCATGATGCCGTGAAGAAATTACATATCAAGTGTATCTTTTAGATGGTTCTATATTTATGGAGAAAAATCTTAATTCGATTAATATATCCCTTTTGTTTAGAGTTTTAATGCGTTTGTTCTTTAGGAGTGGGGAACATGAAATTCAATACAACCCTATTACCTTTGTGGGTACTTTTCCGTTTCGTCGGAGAAAGCGATGAAGTCGCCAACAATGATACAACCGACGCCAAACGGAATCTTCCCGCTGGTAACCTTTTACCACCACATTTTCAACAGAAGTAGCAGTATTTTTATATCAGTAACGTCTTTTTCATAATACGTCAGAAACTGATGAAAAACTACTGAGAACTTATGCTTATAAATATTATTTATGTGTATATTGTGTGTTGCCGCTGATAACGCCAAATTGGCGAGATTTGCTCAGGAGAAAGGGAAAAATACCCATTTGTATTAATAAATTTCCAAAAGTGATATACGTATTTGCTTTTTTTATTATTTACTTATATTAACTCTTTCACGACTAAGGGAAATCCCCCCCAGGGGCGGCTCTCGGGACGGACAAACCGGGCCCATGTCCGGGGCGGCATTTGGACCAAATTTTAAAAATACTTTTTTTTTTGTTATGGAAATTTGGAAGAAGTTAAAGTACACTATCTAGAGAAAAATATTCAGAACGAGATCATTTCTCTTTTATATGAAAATATTAAATTATACATTGTTCATAAAATTAAACAAGCTAAATATTATTCGATAATTTTAGATTGCGCCCCTGATGCCAGCAAGATCGAACAAATGGCATTTATTGTAAGGTATACATGTATTGAGAAATCTAATTCTATAACGAAGTTATTGTTAAAACTAATGCGAGTTTTTTTTTTTTTTCTTCTTCCAGTTGAAAGATTAATTGGAAGAGAACTTTCAAATTTAATAGTTGAGAAACTTAAAAAAATTAGGGCTGAATTTGCTAGATATGCGGGGTAGGCCTACAATAACGGAGGGAATATGAAAGGCGAGAAATCAGGGCTCAATTTAAAATAAGAACGTTAAATCCGCGAACAATCTATGGGCCATGTAGTAGCCACTCTTTAAATTTGGTCGTTAATGACATGGCAAAAGCATCCTTAGAAACCTGTACTTTTTTTTAGTATGTTCAAAAATTTTTTTTTTATTTTTTTGTTATTAAATGAATAAAGGCCATAAAACTTTAAAGCAGCTATTGTAAATAGCTGGAAAGCGAATAAGTCTATTAAACCTTAAGGTATGATACCTAACTGTAATTTTGCCAAATGATTTTTTTTTTTTTTTTTTTTCTTTTTAGTTTTAATACAGTTTATCTTTTACGTTTATAAAAAAAATACAAGTGTTTTAGTAGCAGATCATTACTTTAGAAGATTCGTTTTTGCGTTTTATCTGTATTTTTTGAATATCATCGGGGTAGCGATGCTAAAAAGTTGAAAAATAATAAAAATTTCTATAAGTTCTGTATATAGTAGAATTGTTTTTTATTTATTTTTTATTAAATTTGTTTATGTGAATATAATATTTCTTTTTAAGCATTTTCATATAGTACCGAGATAAAATGCTCTGTTTTTGTAAAAAAGAATATCTTATCCTGAGGTCATTTCCAATTGAATAATATAGCACACATTAGATTCAAAAATTGAAAATTTGTTCATAACCTCATTTTACCTATTTTTTCCTTTTAGTAATTATATTTCTTTTTTCTTCTTAATTTAACACATTTTCTTAAATACACTAAACAATCTAAAAATAAAAAAAATCCCATATTCCTTTAAAAAAAAGTTGTCACAGTCTATTTAAGTTATCAATTGGAGGTTTTTATGATGCTTAGTTTTTATAATAATGCTGAAATTGACAACTCTATAAGAGATGAGGCCTCTGGGTTATTAAATTCTACTTAACAATTCAAGTTCCTATGGCCATCATTTATTTGGTAATAAAATTTTATATAGTTGAATTAAAAATCCAATAAGCAAGCTAGTGCAAACAAAATATTGCGATCTACCATCTACTATGGAACTCTCAAAAAATTGTAAAGATTTTTTTTAAAGATGTGACTTTTGATAAAATGCCTTGTGATTCAAAAGAACTGACCGTCGAGATTGATATCTCTGCTAACTTTGAGGTGACTCAGCCACGTCACAGAGTTCGACGGAAAAATGTAAATTTTAATTATGAAGCACAAGTTGATCCGATGGAATATCCTAAATTAAAATTCAAGATAGAGTTTTATTTTTTTACATTGGACGAAGCAGTTAATGCCTTGGAATGCAGATTTAATTTAATGAGTACTGACAGTAATTGTTTTCAATTTTTGTACAGTACATATGATTTAAGAGATACCCTTAAAACTTTAATTAATTAAAAACTGTAAAAATTTAGAAATGATGTTGACCGACAGAAAATCATTGGATGTAAACGCGCTTGATTGAGCAGATGAGATAATGTTAGTTTCAGCTTTATCAAGTAAAAAAAACCCAGTTGAAGTTTTAAAATTTATTTCTGTTTTAGAATTTTCTCCAAATCTTTCTATTGCATTTATTTTACTTTCTTTGCTAGAAAGTTTGGCAAGTGTAGATATTAGTTTCCAAAATTAAATTTAATAAAAAAAATTCTTACAATTCACAAATTCTAAAGATAGATTAAATGGCTTAGCTACATTGGTTATCGAACATGAAATAGCTGAACAAATTGATCAGAAAGTTTTCAGAATTAAAAGTCAGAAAAAAAACAGTGGTAATTTTTTATGTTTTAGTTT
>BMAO01024471.1:0-35261 GCA_019973975.1 Trichonephila clavata
TATAGTTTTTTACTTCTACTCCGAAATGCTGAATTAGTGTAAAAATGTAATATAAAACACCCCCACGCTTTTAACCCAATGACATTAATTTTCTCATTCATCATTTTATTCTTTTCTTAAAAATTATTTTTTTACGTTTTAGTTCGAATCAGTATAAAACCGTGTTCTTTATTTATTTTTTTTAACTATAATTTATTTTTTATTTTTTAGTTCTATTTACAATAAAAGCGTGTTTTTTAGTTTTTTAAACTATCATTTATTCATTGTTGAATTTATCCTTGAATCCTTTATTCATATTGAAGCTGGAATTAGTCTTGCTCTTCAATGGATATTGATTAAAGGGTTTGAAGTGTATTTATTATCTCCGTTTATACAGGGCCTCGGATGAGTCCCGTGTCGTTGTATTAGATTCCGTCTCTATAGAACAGTCAAACAATTAAAAGTGTGTTGAGTAGAAAAAGTTCGAATTAAAAAATTTAATGTACCATGTTTTTACAAAGGACTAAAAAATATAAAGTTCCTTCTTTTCGTTTTTTTTTTTCTCTTTTCACATTTTTATGCATTGTCTTCTACTTCTGAGCTATGGTCCAAATTTCAAATCCGTAACTCATCGGAAAGTCACACAGTTTAATCAATTCAAAATTCCACCCGGACAGACATTCAAGAAAGCGAGTTAATAATAGCATGGTAATATTAAGTGTCAATTGTACTGTCCCCTTTTAAACGCATTGCTATAATGTTAATTCGTATCATCACTTCTAAACGTATTGCTTTATAAAAATAAAATATATTTAGCAGTTAGAAGATAAATTTTTTTTTCACATGTAAGAGCCTTTTTTTTCTATTTTCATTTTCAGAAAAATGTTTATATTATGGTAAGCAATTGCTAACACAAACCCACCCTCCACTTTCTCACATAAAGAACACTTTTTTTTGTATGTTTTATTTGTAATAACCACAAGTGTATTTTACACTTGCATATTTTTTTTGCTTTAAATTAAAACACTCGTTTTAGAGTTACACCTTAATATTTTAGTCGCTAAATCTGGAATTAGTCACTAAATCTGGAAATAGTATATGGAATTGTCGCCAAATCTGATTATCGTTATTCCTGAAGATCCTGATAAGGACAATGGAATAAAAATATATAATTATTGTATTGCCATCGGTCCTTGACAAGTGTGCAAAATTTCGAATTCATCCGATCTTTTAAAGTGGGTAAAAATTGAGTTGTGAAATTCCGTGAACTACAAGTGAAACTTATAAAAGCGTGTTCATAAAAGGAAGAGTTTCTACTTTTTTTTTATTTTTAAAATTCCGATCGTTCTTTCCTACTAAAATCAGACAAAAAATAATTACAGAATCGGAAATATCACTTATTTAGCCACGATACGGTATAATTTTTTTACAAAACAAGGAAATTTTCCGATTTTTACAATTTCTTCTGAAAAGCCAATATTGATGCATTTTTATGAAAAGAGTTTTTCAATCGTTCTGTACGAATTTGTTACCAACAGAATGTATCGAAACTATGTACTAAAAAAATCATATTTTGTTTTATTCGAATCAGTGATTTAAAATATGTAATACTAAAAACTTTTGTTTGCGATTTTTTAAAAAGTGCTCAAAATTCTGACTAGACATTGAATAACTTCTTTATTTATGAACATATAATCCCACGAAACTTTTTTCCAAGTGTCAAATATTGTTAGCCATGTTTTGCTTAAAGATTGAAAACATTGCTTAAAAATTACGGATTTTAAAAAAAAAATTGTGTTTTTCGTCTAATACATTTTTTGCAAGAAATCATTTAAGTAGTTTTTCTTCTTATATTTTTATTTAAAATTAACTTTATTTGTTATCTATGAGAGAAATTTGGAAGTATATTTTAAAAATAATCCTCAAAAAAAATTAAAACTTTAAAAAAAAAATTCGCAAATTACATTCACTGGCGTTTGTCTTTTTAGCGTACTGGGTCGAAAAACTCGTTTTCGAGCCAAGGGACTTTCATGCCTTAGCTCTTTTGACAAAGAAGTTGACTATAAAAACTGAAATTCGCCAAATTTGCACTATATATTTAATTCTATTTTGGTGCTTTGAATAGCAATGTAATGAAGAATGACTATCAAACAATAAACTTTGTTTCAACAACACAATCAATATACCCTTTTAGAATATTTTCTTTGTAACGGTATCTTCATATGTCAGTGACAGAGGTGATTTAATTTACCAGGTGATTGAATTTTACTGTTCATCTAACCCGTTAACGCCCAAATTATTTTAAAATCAAAATTTTAAGAAAAATATTTTTAAATTACATTTTATATATCATAAATAGAGTAATTATGAAGTTGTATCCATTTTCCGTGATTAGCAGCTGAGATAATATGTGATCTATAAATAGATCGCTGGGCGCTTATGGTAGTAAAAGACCAAGTAACTTTCCTGCGGTTTTATATTTAAAAAATTACAAATTTAGGGCGAATGAAACTTTTGTGAATTTAAAAACAATTAATGAGATTTAAAAGAGAAAATATTATTTTACTGATCTAAACTTACTTAGTTACAATTTTATACAGCCAATTTGTAAAACTTATGTGTGATATAATGAAAAACATTTCAGACAGAGGGTTACATTACATTTTGTACAAAACGTAAGAGGTCTACCCTTTACATTTTTGAAACTGGCATCTTCTTTGGTTTTGTCTTTTTTCTATAACATGGTATTTCCTATCTAAACGCACAGAGTCTATAAGATTTGATCTTGATGACATCATCAGAGGTCTTCCAATGCCTTTCTTTGAATTTGTTCTCCATTTGAGGTACGCAACGGCGATGTCGGATTTCTTTTATACTTTTCTTTCCGCAATTTGTTAAATTGAACAGAATATACGTATTTACGATAGCCATGTTGATAACTCTAGTAAAAATTGGCCAGTACTATTTTTTTCCATGGATCTGAATTGTGTGTTTTTCTAAGAGCCATTCATGCTGGTGGACTCCACCCATATTTTTGTAATACTGGTGAATAGTATTAGGTCGCAAAATTTGGGACTTTTCTTTCGAACCTTTTTGGTGCCTTGAAACTTGGATTAAAGGCTCTATGTAATCAAAATTTGTCGCTGTTGTAACACACTTGTTATCTTTCCATTTAACTATAGTTTTATTTCGTTCTTTTCGTCGAAACAGTAGTCATAAGAACCACGATTTTTTTCTTTCTTATATCTTATCAGGCATTAAAGGGCAAAAAGCTGTTCTATTGTTTCTAATTGTGCCAGTGGCTTTGAATCCTTGTGTTTTTAATTCGACCAGCAGATCATAAGAATTAAAAAAAATGTCAAAAAAGATGATGTGGCTGTTAGGATCAGTTACTGATTGTAGCATTTTTTTCACCACTCGTGTTCCAAGCGGCTCTTTCGGAGTTTCAAGAGTATTGGCAAAACTCTCCTTGCCACAATATAAATCAAAATTATAACAGTATCCCTTTACTCCACACATGGCCCAAAATTTATACTCAAACTTTATGGGTTTAACTTTAAGAAATTGTTTGATAAAATGATGTCCTTAATACCTAATCATCATTTCACCAACTGACAGAAATTTATCAAAAATTCCGAATTTTTGAAAAATTGTGATTAATTTTCTTATTTTCAAAGTCCTGTCTGATTTTTGCATTATTGCATCAGTAATATAGGCAAAATGTATTACAGACTTAATTCTAAATATTTATTTCGGGTCAATGAATTTCTTACATTCGGTATCATGAGGTTTTCTTCCTCTGACTAGTAAACACATTCACTGGTTAAAGTGTGGTAACCAGAGAAAATAAGAAAACCAATAAAACTCTTCAACTCATCAATTGTAACTGAAATATTTCTGGCTTATTTTTCCACTCTTTTGCATATCTTTCTGTTTCAATTTTTAAATATTCGTAAAATTCTGGAGTCAAAAATTCTTCAAAAATTTCAAGTGGATTGATATTTTCTAAAATATTTAAAATGCTTTCCAAATTTTCACTGGATAAATTACCTACTTCGTTAAAAGCATAACTAGGCTTATTTTTTGTCCAATTTGCTTTCCACTCCATTTTTGATTTTTTCACGCATTTTTTGGTAATTCCAAATCAACCCGTTTTTTATTTTTATTTTCATTACTGGCACTAAATGGCAGCTGCTCCGTACTATTAGGGCCATCATCATTTATGTCTATCGATTCATATTGTTTTTTTACTTCTATTTCTTCCATGGGTACACAAATTTCTACATTACCATTCACGGTTGGAGTAGTCCTTTCATCATCATCAAAATACTCTTCGTCAGTTAATTCATCCACATCAGGCGGTAAAGCAATTATATCAGACTCTATTTCCTTAGGAAACATATATTCTAAAATTTCTTCTGTGGTGTGAAATACTTTACGCCGAGACGTTTAGGAAGAAATGAAACGGGGGAGGGATGATTAGTTACCCCTAACACAACACCCAGTGATCTATTTATAGATCAGTATGTTTAAAATTACATTTTAATAATAAAAACAGTTGTTTTTCTAATATAAATAAGCCAGAATAATTAAAGAGGTATTGAAAATGTAAAAACATAAAAAAAGTATAACTTACTTAAAATTTTCTTTCTGTTGGTTACAAAATCGAAAGCTGTTCTTTGAAGCTTCAAAATGGCGAACATCAGACGCTAGCTGCTGGAGTGCTCTGGGAAAGAATGTTTCAAATCTCGTTTTGGGGTGTGGCCACAAGTGTAAGGAAACCAGCAAATGACAATACGAAGTGATTAAAAGATATCGTTTTCACTGGGAGTTCTGACTGGGAGGTGATCTATAAATAGATCACTGGGTGGTAACAGGCTATTCACAACTGATCAAATTATGATCAATAAAATGGATGGAGAGGATATGATTCTCTTTTCTCTCAACTGCCAGCCTCCGGGCACATGCATGGGATCTCAGTGATAATATGGTGCAAAAGTCACACAGTCTGATGTTGTCAGAAACATGGCTTTGCAATGAGGAATTAGTTAATATGAAAAATTTTAAACGCATTACACTTTACAGATGAAAGAAGTATTGATCGTGTGGATGGGGTCGACATCTATTAAAACGTGCTCGATTCACAACATAAGTTTGTTGACAATCCTTATGATTCTGTGAGAAGAAATACCCAGTACTTTAATCAAACTAAATCTAATTTGGTAGATATATGTCCCATAAGATGCACTTTACCTAACGTTAAACCAATTATTGTCGTCACAGTTTATATTTCTGTCAACAGAATGGTACTGACATTATAGATTATATCCACGAGACATTATTATCATATACAGAAGGTGGCTCTAAACAACTGGAGAAACTGTATCATGTACTTCCACTTACAATTGGTGGCGATTTCAATATTAATTTCGATAATGATGAAGGATTGGGATTACTCCAATTTTTAAAATCAGAGGCTAATTTGGATTTCGTTTCTGATAGAGCATTGATGCTAGATTTTCAGATTCGTAAATCACATATCTACCGAGGTTCACGTAACATAGTTTAGTAACCACAAGCCTCTTGCCAAAGTAATTAATAATGGCAAGAATATTAATATAATTAATACTTAAAGTGATATTAATAGTGAAGTAAATTAACCTTCTTAACAACATACTCATTTACTATAAGTACCATATACACTGCTGTTTGTAAAAAATGCAACATCATGAAGAAATCATCAGAATTCTATGAACTTTGCAGCAAATACCAACTATAGGATGTTACGCAAAATAATAAAGTTTCAGAGCCAAAAAGCATGCGTGGAGTGCGCAGCGCCCTCTGAACTGATGCTGAAAGCATATAAACAGAGGGAAGTAGCGGGACGTTAAAAATAGTTAATATTTATTTGTTAGTGGCGAAAGTTCAGTGAGATCCTAAGTATGCCTCCATGACGAAATAAGGATAAATTCCAACAACTTATGGAGTTTGAACAGCGGAGGATTATCGTAAATCGAGAAGGAGGATTTTCCTATCGCAAAATAGGAGATCGTGTGCTACAGAAATATTCCACAGGGATGCAAGTTTGAAAGCAGTGGACCGACGAGCACCGAACAACTCTAAAAACTGGCATTGGATTACAGAAGGTAACGTCAGCGCACGACGATCGACACCTGCTCCGCATGGCGGTGAATGATCGTACAGCTTAATCCAGGCAGCTGACAGCACGTTGGTCTACTGCTACAGGTGTACTAATGTCGACTTCGTCAATTCGTCGATGTCTGCTGCACCGTAAATTACGGGCAAGGGTGCCTTTATGCAAGATCACCCTCACGCCAAAACACCAAATCATCTACGGCTGTGTCGGCAATGAGCTCATGAGCACAGAGACTGGCAAGCTGATTGGCACCATGCTGTCTTTTTATATGAACCACGCTTCCATTTGTGGCACCATGATAGCAGCATTCGCGTTAGACGCTATACCGTTGAATGCTGCCTTCCAGAGTGCGTTACCGATCGACATATTGCCCTAAATCCCGGAGTTTTGATTTGGGGCGGGATTTATTAGCATGTGCGTGTGTGTGTGGATATCCAATTTGCTACAAATTGAGAGGAATCTCAAGAGCAAAAGGTACGTCCATGATGTGCTAAATCCCGAAGTCGTTCCCTTCTTTTAAGGTGTCCCTGGAGCTATCTTTCAGCAGGGTAATGCTCGCCCATATGTTGCAAAGACTTTTCGAGACTTCTGCTTAGCCCAACAAATGCAACTTCTTTCTTGGCCTGCTTATTCACTGGATATATCGCCTATATCCGATTGAGCATGTGTGGGATTTTGTTGGTCGGCGTCTTGCTCTTGGTCCGTGTCCTGCAGTTTCAAAAGACGAACTTTTGCTGCACATACAAGCAATATTGAATTCTCTTCCACAAGAAGACATTCAAAATCTGTTTGGCTCCATGCCACGTCGTATAGCAGCACTTATTACAGCGCGTGGTAGCTACACCAAATACTGATTTCGAACACAAAATATTGGTTTTTTGCTTTGAAAATTTCATCATTTATATGTACTAATAAAAGTCGTTTGTGCGCTAAATTTCCTTTAATTCTGATGATTCTTTCATGGGTTTGGATATTTTAAAAAAAGCAATGTATTTATGTAATATAATTGACGTATATTATTTTATATTTATATAATTTTATCAAATCAATATGAATAATATGAATAGAATAAATTAAATACGTTCATGGTGCAGTATTATAAAGTACGTTTATTTTCCCTGTTTGACTACTATATAATCGAAGACAACCGTACTTAAGGAGTAATTCTGTTCGTGCGTCGGAGCCGACACAAGTAGTTTTTTTTTTCTTTCTGAATCATGCAAAAACAACTTTTACCACAAATACATTTCTATCAATACAAATTAGATAAAAATCTGAAACCAATACTGAATCTTCCTGCTTTCCCTTTTTTTTATCTCTGAAAAAATCATTTCTGTCATAAGGCGAACTCACACATCAAGTAATACAATACTTTTTTACAGATCATTTAGCATTTCGATCTTTAAGTAAGGATAAAAAGAAGATAAAAGGTGTATTAATCTTTTTCTCAACTTACATAATCTAATCCCATGGAAACCAATAATAATGATTCTTACAAACGATGGGTAAAAAAAGAACGCTATAAATAACACAAAAGTAAATATCCCTTTAGACAGAATTCTACTTTACTACCAAACCGATATCATCGATCACGCTGTCAAAACATCTTAGAGAAAGTTTGCGACCAATTCACTTTCGGTATCCGACGACAAGTTAAAGCTGTCTTTTATCGATTTATATCTAGTAGACAACTACTAAAATAAAATGGCACTACCAGACACACATAATGAAGGACTTGAATAAAGTTGTTTTTCACGAACTACATATTTTTATTTCAGTACAGCATTCATTCTCAATTACGTAAAACAACAACAACACAGCTAATGAGTTTAAACACGTTATACTCCCTTAGGATGATAAAAATTTGGATACTCCATGAAATGGCGATTTTTTTTAATTCATATTTTGAGAATTACCATGACAGTCAAAACTAACCTTTTTGTGCAAAATATCTAGAGTAAAAACTCCGTTTCTTGTATAAAATTAATGTATAATAAAAGCAGAGAAAGGTCTATAAACATGCAATTATATATTTATTATATACAATACTATTTATTATTTTTAAAATTCTGAATTTATACAATAATGTGGAGAAGGACAAAGTGGGAGAGTACAGTATTATAGATTTCGTATTATGATCAATTCGTAGCTACATGTGTTACCACACGAAATTTTTTTACATGTTTTACGTGACTTACGTGGTGGGACACAAAATAAACAAGACTAAAAGACTATTTTTGTGACGTCATCCCACACATCTCCTCTATCCATGTGTGTACAGTTTCGTCTTAATCGATCACGCCAGTTTGGAGTACTGCGTCATTGAATGAACATGTGCTACTGCATTCTGCTATAAAAATGTCCATTTAACATCAAGTTCCTGGTCAAACTTGCCTCTAAAACATTTCAAATGTAAACCGAGGCTTATGGAGATGAAACTTTGTCTAGTGCCCATGTGTTTGAATGGTATAAGTGAATTTCAGGGAAAAGTCAATGAGAAAGATCATGAACCTACTGGCCACCCAAGGTCAGCGATTACAGACCAAAACACAGCCAAAATTCGTTGTAGGAGTGAGTTCCTACTCATATCAGTAGTCAGATTGTTAATCAACACATTACATTGAAGTCCTAAAAAGACTTCGTGAAAAATTTGGGGGGAAAAGGCCGGAATTGGGGAGGGATGGATCGCTGTTGCACCTAGACAATGCATCTGCTCCTATTGCCCTATCTTTCAAGCACCATCAAAAACAATACGATGTTAAGGAATCCTCCTTATTCATCTGACTTTTCCCCATGAGATTTTTTTATTTCCTACAATTAGATCTTGATTAAAGGGAAAACATTTTACCTCAGCTGAAGAGGTTCAAGCAAAAATGAAAAATCACCTAAAGAGATTTCCAAAAACCTCGTTCCTTCCAGAACTGTTACCAGCAAGGTCAGAACCAAATGCAAAAATGTGTGAAAGCTAAAGGGAACTATTTTGAAGGTAATACTGTCACGGAGAATGTGTCACACCTCGCATATACAGTGATGTCACAAATAAGAGGATAAAAATTAAAAGCTATAGAAATATTTAGTGTAACCATTTAGTTAAATTTTACAAAACCACAAAACATACACAGAATAAGCATGAAAGAAAGAGCACTGGCAAAACCAGTCTCACCAACTTTTTCAAATACAAGCACATGCGCAACAAGAGTTAGTTGTGTTCAAAATCAATACAAATGGATAGAGATCAATTCGTGTACAAAAATGCATAAGAGAATCCAATTTTTACTTCATTTTATATCAGCATACTTCTTGAAAACTTTTAAAAGATCCGGCTTGTAGAAAAATTTGACTCTTCAAAGAATATTTGTGTGTTAATTAGATGCTTATAGGGGCAACACGATATATTCTTCTTAACCAGCAGTAAGTCGAATTATGGAGAAACGAATCATCATTAGTACAGGAGAAGAATTTTCCTTACAGTAATTTGACTGTGTGTGACCATAGATTGAAAATTGATGTAAGACACGTTAAATATTAATTTATAGATACGCACTTTTTTCTGTAAATAATCCGTCAAAGATACAAGTCTTTATAACAGAGACTATAGATGATCTGACGAGTTTTCAAATAACTCTGAGGAATTTATTTGATTATTGATTGATTTCAGAATCTCGCCATGAGAATGTACCATATTGTGTAAATTAGGTTTGCTATTTAAAGAGAAAGTAAGAAAAGAGAAATACGATTGTAATTATAAGAAGAGGTTGCAAATATATGGTGTATTAATGATTTGAAGATAATATATTTTGACTATAAACTTTAAATTAGAGAAGGAATCTCACGGATTAAATGAAAAGTCCTTTAAACAAACCTGATGTTTAGACTATCGTTGGAGCTGGAACCTACTTGGTTCAGCCTCGTAGCTACCTGATAAAGCTAAGTAAATATTTTTTTTTATTTTAAATACTGTTCGCTAGATTATTTTGCATCTATTGCATATCTTTTTTTGAGGAATTGTGCCTATATCAATTTAAGGTAGTTAAATTTTACAATGTCTGAGGAATAATTTATTTTTGTTTCCCAAACCTAGTAAAATACAAAGATTTTCTCAAATCTGGCAGTCAACCAATCACATTAAATTATAGTTAATCGGACCTAGCATGTGTATAAATATATATACATATATACTAGTAATTAATACATAATTATATATATACATATATACTATAGCACAATTAATATATAATTATATATATACATATATATTCTAGTAATTAATATATAAATATATATATATATATACTAGGTAATAATATACATTATTATATATATACATAAACTAGGAAATAATATATAATTATATATATACATATATACACTAGTAGTAAATTACTCTACACTAGTAATTAATAGTAAGCCAAAATTTTATCATTATATATTAAAACTGTTGTGTCTTTTATTTGTAATAGTTAAATTCCTCTTAATATTAGTTCATTTTCTTATGACCCAGTGTATTGGTAAATAACAGGTGAATGGTAGTCTACCCACAAAACATTGTTTAAGCATTCAAGCTGCCGCTCATCCGGTATAGTGGTCAGTGAAGCTGACTGCGGTGCCGTAGGGACTGGGTTCGAATCCCGGAGAAGGCATGGACGTTTGTGTTGTAATCCTTTTTTCTGTCTGTGTTGCATGCCCCGTGTTATACTTTGCGTGGTGCACGGGGTTTATAAATGTTAAAAAAAAACATTCAAGCTTTGTTCCTAGGGCCAGGAGTTTGTTAAATGTATTAATTTTTATACTGTACAATCAAAGGTTTGTTGTAATGCATATAATTTAAATAAGCATAAAAAAAGTAAGCGTGTTTAACTATTGCTTTACTTTCGTAAAATAAATGTATTAATACTTGTATTATATCTTTTACTTTTTACTTGAATTAAAAGTAGAACAAGATGCACATTCAATTTATTCCCATTCAAGTTACTATTGGAAAAATACATTGAAAACATAGAAAATCAATTTCGAATATTTTTCTTTTTTTTTAGTAAATTATGTTAAGATACTTAAGAGACAAGAGGTATTAATGCTTATATACACTGGTGTCCAAAAGTTAAGTATAAATCATAAAATGCGAAAAACAAGGAGTAAATATTCGTAAAATTATTCCACATTTCTTGCGGATATTAATTGGGTGAAGAAGAAAAATTGGGTTTATGCTAAATTTTCAGTCGACTACGTCCTGCGCGAAACACCGGCGCAAGTCGGAACGCGGAGAAACCGATTCACGCAGCATAGGCAGTTCAGACAAGTTTGGTGCAACTGCTGTGCGAGGGAACGTTGTTAACCATCAAACAAGGTGAATGATGGCACAAAGACGCCAATTGGGCATGTTTATGAGAGAAAGAATGGTTGGAATGCTGGAATCCTCACGATCACAAACCGAAGTGTCTTGAATTCTGAATGTCGACCAGTCTGTGATATCAAGACTGTGGCAGAGGTTTCAAAGAACGGGAAATGTTACCGACAACCAGTATCAGGTTGACCAAGAGTCACAACCCCTCAACAAGACCGATATCTGGTAATAAGTGCGCGACGTCAGAGAGGCAGTACTGCCAGAACACTGGGTTCGGCACTCACAGTCACCACAGGAATAAGAATTTCGAGACAAACTGTTTACATGAGACTCAATTATGCTGGACTGTATGCCAGAAGACCGGTAGTTTGCATTCCCCTCACGTCTGCGCATAAACGCGCTCGTATGAACTGGAGTTTGAAACACAACATTGGAGTGTAGGAGAGTGAAACAATGTGATGTTCAGTGATGAGTCCCGGTTTGGTCTTAGTAGTGATTCTCGGCGGGTAACGATATGGAGAGAACGTGGAACACGTTTTGAACCAAGAAACATAACGGAAAGACATCATTTTCCATCAAGGGGAGTAATG
The DNA here is from genome assembly GCA_019973975.1 of Trichonephila clavata. Lineage (NCBI taxonomy): Eukaryota > Metazoa > Arthropoda > Arachnida > Araneae > Nephilidae > Trichonephila > Trichonephila clavata. The sequence continues at coordinate 12,068 of BMAO01024471.1, forward strand.
GTATGGGCACGCATCATGATGGACGGCCGTACAGACCTCCATTTCTTTGACACGGGTTCTGTGACTGCTCAAACATAAAGAGACGAAGTTCTTGAGCCTTATGTTCGTTTGTTTCGAGGTGCTGTCGGTCCTGACTTCATGTTCATGGATGATAATGCGCCATGTCTCACCGAGCGGTGCTGATTGATGACTTCCTTGAAGCGGAAAACATCCAGCGCATGTCGTGGTCTGCGAACTCCCCTGTTTTAAATCCTATCGAGCATGTATGGGATATGCTCGGGAGACAAATGGCAGCCCATTCGCACCCACTAAGCTCCGTTACAGAACTGAAGAGATCTCCCCAAGAAGCTTGGAACCGTTCGAGCCCACTTCTCATTCATCATCTTATAGCAAGTATGGTAAATCGCTGTGCAGCGTGCCTGCTGTCAGAGGTGATCACACGCCAATTAAACTGCATCATCAGTATTTTTTTAAATGTTTTCTTTCATTTTTTTCATTATAGTGTGAATCCTTGCTATGCTCAGTTTTTTTTTCGAACTGCTACTTTGGATAATAAAATTAATTATTATCATTTTTTTTATTTGCTACTTTACTTTATAACCATTTTACACTCGCATATCACGTTTCCCGCCTTCTGATTTACAGTTCCTTCTTTATTCACATAATTATCAATTATGCTTAACTTTTGGGCACCAGTGTATATATAAATATATATACAAAATAATTATAAAACCTAAGATAACTAGTCAAGTTAGTAAGAAATATTAGCCACAATAGTACAATAGCAGACTCCTGGCTTTAGGAACCAAGATTGCAGTTTTAAACAAGGTTTTGTAGCTAGACAACCTTCACCTGTAATTTACCTATACTCTGGCTATAGGAAAAGGTAGGAATATTAAGAGAAATTTTAATATTTAAAAATAAAAAAACACAATAATATATAGTTAATTACCTCTACTATAGAAATAGAAATCATTAGAAAAGTAAAGATAATTGAAACATACAGAAACATATTTTGGAATGTCAAACAGATCTGAGAATTTTAAAAAATGTGGATGCTGCAGTATTATAAATATTGCTGACTCAGGATACGCACATGCAACTCTTATATAAAATTATTTATATAAAAGTGAGGTTCAACAAGTTTTCTGGCTAGCCAACTTTCCCCATTTTAGTTTATAATATGGAGCGAAATCCTATCAAAAATAATGGATAAAGTTTTTTAATCCAATACAAGAAAAAGATAACTTACCTGAAAATTGAATAGCCTGCGCTGAATTAATATACAACAAACAAGTTATTCCCAGATTCTGGAACTAAATACAAATCCCTAGCTTAGTATTGGCTGCATTGTAGCACTTAGCAAAAAGTATAAAAAATCAAAGTACTAAGCTAACAATTATATAATTCATGTACATAGAAAAGTACTAAAGTTACTTACTCTAAAAATATATTTGTATTTGCTAATAAGGTGTTATAAAACTAAAAGAATAAGTAATTTTAACAGTAATTTAAATATGTAGGTAACTATAAATGTATCTTACTAGAAAAAATTATAAAATCTACAGTAATAAATTATTAATCTCCTAAGGAATTTAATCCTTACTATTTAGAATTTCTTATTAATAAAAGCAATTGGATATTTTTGAATAAAAAATATTATTTAACAAAATTTTTATATTTTTTATATTTTTCTGAATTTTTAGAATTAAGAAATGTTTTACGTTGTATATAATTTTTAACAATTTTCCTGAATATTGAAACATGTGCATAACTTTTCCAATGAGGTACTTTTATAATATTAAATTTATAAATTCATCTCTTTGTCATAAATATTTGTATTTATAACTTCATATTTTAAGTGTATTTATATATCAAGAAAATGTGCTTTATAATTGTTACTATATGTCTGAATTCAACTAAAGCATGCGGCCGCGGTGGCCGAGTGGTCTAGGCATCGGATCATGGCTAGCATGTCATGGGTTCGATCCTAGTACCACTAAAGATCCGCCGTGTAGGGGCGCGATGCACGTTAAATCTGTCGAGAGCTCAAACATCCTCCCGTTGGTGTGGCGTGGTAGTTAGGTGTCGTCCGCGACACTTGACCATGGTTCAAAATTACGCGGACCGCCGCCAAAAGGCTTCGTGTTGCTAATCAGTGCGACGTTAATATTCTCTCACTCACTCTCTCAATTAAAGCATTCAAAATAAAAATTAGTGTTAGGCTTAAAATTTTCTTTTTTAATATATATAACAAGTCAAAGAATGATGTGTAGTATTAAATATCTCACAAATTAGATACGGCTAAAACTTTGTTAGTTAGAGGAGCCAAGAACATTAGAACAATAAAAGAAAAAATTAATGAAACAAAATGGAAAACTTTTAAGTTCTCAAAAATTCTTACCAACTTGGTACTTTGCAGTAGGGCTCAGATTGCTTTATTAGTTTCAATTTTTTTCTTTTCAACAAAAAAAAATTACGCGTAATAGTACAAGAAAATAATGAGGAACAGAAACCAAAATTTGAAATTTCTTAAGCCCAAAGTTTTGCACGTGTATACAGGGTGTCCAGCCTTAATGTGACCCAATAGCTAGTTCCCGGACCGTTCGGTTTAGATATGCACTTCCAATTTGAAAAATGTTTTAAAACAGGTAAGGAATCTTTTTACGTGCTTTTCGAACCAAAAAATCCATTTAGAAAAAAATAACAAAAATTAATTTTTTATACGGTCCCCAGGTCCTATCACTTATATTTAGGCAAAGATGCAGTACACAAAAACAAAATAAAAACACAAAAATTTTCATTTTATTACGATAAAAACTGAGCGAGTTATGCCTAAATAAATTTGAAGCATCTGAGTTGCTCAGAAAAGGGGGTCGTTAATAAATAGAGTTTAGAGAACAGTAATTCACTATATACAGAAAGAGCAAAAGAGAAACATCATAAACATATTAAAACATCGTAGTAAATATCATAGATTTGACAATTTGTATTGCTGTATGGCAAGCAATAAAAATTAAATTAAAAAAATACAACTTGTATCGAATAGAATAAAATAGCTTGTTTTAACAAATAGCAGCAAAATAATACAGGATTTGCCATTCAAATTATAGCATAATGTGGAATAATGTGCCAGTCATGAATCATAGTCTTTATTATATCAGAATGACCAAATTAACTTAAATAATGGTGAAGGCACGAGGTGTTGCACGAGACAAGGGAATACGTATATGACAACTCCCAGTTTTAGACAAGCGTTGAACAGCACGGGCAATTGCACAACAAGATGGATGTCTTCGAGTGGGAAATTAAATGGCATAAAGTCTTTCCGGCTCTCTCTTATTTCGAGTACACTTCCCATAAAACAGTACCATTTTGCAGTATTTTCCATTTGTATACATCTCGTTCTCCCGTACTAGAGTTCGTAATATTGGAATACGACTGTATGCAATTGCAAGCGACTACACGGCAGATTTTTGATCCGCAAAAACGCAGCAAATGAGACTGAAGCCGCAGCATATAAGTCTATTTTTTTGGAATTGCTTTTGAAATGTTTTCTTCGACCAAAATATTTTATTTTTTCTGTGTTTTACACGTACACGGAATAAATTTTATTCCTTAAGTACTCAATTATCGTATTATTAACGTATGCTTTTAAATTTAAAAACGATTTACATAAAAGTGACGTGCAAGAGCGAAAGTTTCCTGGCAGAGCTCCAACTAATTTCACTTTGGAGACGGTCCCTTACCAACTTCTTGAAAATAGCCGAAAAAATGGATAAAATATAGGATTTTCAAAGTTCCATAACTCGGCCAGTTTTTATCGTAATAAAATGAAACTTTTTGTGTTTACTTTGTTTTTTGTGTGTACAGCATCTTTTCCTAAATATAAGTGATAGGACCTGTGGAACGTATAGAAAATTAATTTTTGTAATTTTTTTCTAAATGGGTTTTTTGGTTCGAAAAGCACATAAAAACATTCCTTACCTTTTTTAAAACATTTTTTAAATTGGAAGTGCATATCTAAACCGAACCGTTCGGGAATTAGCTATTGGGTCACATTAAGTCTGGACACCCTGTATATTCATACAGTAAACTACCGGAAAAATAAAACAAATTCAAAGTAATATTAAATGATTGAAAATTGCACCCTAAAGAAAATACTTTATGAAAAGGAAATATAAATTCAAAATATAAGCATAGAATTTCGAATAACTAAAATTTAAAAAAATTCAACTAGATAATAAATGTAGAACAAAGGGACATTGTGTTAAAATAAAATTTAAATGACAGATTAAAATCTTTAGTTATAACGTCATCCGTATGAAGCGTTTGAAATTAAAGCAATTTAGATAAAAAAAAAAAGGAAATAGGATAGTTAAACTTGTCATAATCATTGCTAATAACGAACTTAGTACTATATGTATATAAAAACCTGTAACTTATCATTTATCAAATAAAGAAAAAAAACTTAACTTATGAGGATTTTAGTGTTTCTCTCCCATAAAATTAACCGAGAGTAAATTTTGAATTTTTTGAAAAAAAAACATTAAAAATTAAATTAAATTTATATTATTATGCACACCCTCAAAAGGTAAATTTCAACACTAAGAAATAATGCACGTAGCGTCATTAAATTTCAGGAGCAATAGTGACGAGATCGATTTACATATGTCTAAAAAAACAGACACAAAAAATCATCACAAGCTAACTCCTTCAGTGTGTAGAAATACAGGCATCAATCCGGCAAAGCTGGCTAACAATTAGTCCGTTCAAAGTTGTCTGAGATAAATGTTGTAATGCCACAGGCATTGCTGCGTTCTGATAATCTATAGTTTGTGCTAGTGGTCCATATTTCATGTCACGTCCAATCAAATCCCACAGGTGCTCTATGGGATTCAGATCTGGAGAGTTTGCCAGCCAGGAAAAGTTGTCAAATTTAGTCAGGCCTCTGAAGAGTTCTCTGTGCGACATGTGGCCTGACATTGTCTTGCAGGAATACCGTGTTGAGTACAACCTAGACAGAACAATTGGCTCTTCAACTTATATGACGCAGCAGTCTGTATCAAACGGCCACCAATGTGCATTAGAGTTGTCATACGATCAAATATTATGCCACCCCCAAACCTTGTTGCCTGCTGTACGACCAGTTTAATGCTCGTCGAAATGGGTTGGTTCGTAGTGTTCTCTGAGTCACCACCATACCCGTCGACGGCCGCCATTCCTTCACAGACGAAAACGAGATTCTTCTGTGAACGATACCTGATGCTATTTTATGGTCCCGGTACAATGACGATGACAACACGCAAGGTGTCTATCCCTGCGTTGAGCGGTTAAAGGTATCCCTGTTGCTGGTACCCGTGTATGTAACTTTAATTCATGCAATTTGTTGCGTATGGCTTGGGTAGGCATAAATTTGCCTACTTCTGGAGGCAACAGACTTCGCATGCCACGTGTCGCGGAGAAAAGGTCTATAAAAACAATTGACGAATACGCCGATCTTTGCACTTTGATGTACACCTGCGCGGTTCACTCTCTCTTCGGCCTGCACGTAGAACTTCCTAAATCCATCGTGTGACACAACGTTGGATTGTATTCAAGTTCGTGCCAATACGATTTACTATTCTGCAAAACCACAACCCTAGTGGATGGAGCTCGAAAATACGGTCATGTTTTCAGATGGTAATAATCTCCTCAACATCTCAGAGGCATTTTCTACGCTTCTTCAAAAATCTCAAATGCTACACAAAGCCTCAAATGCTGGTTATGAAAAGGGAAAGTTGCAGGTCGTTTGATGAGATTAGTGCACAAATTTAATCATCTGCATATCCATATCTCTCTCTCACCACTTTCTCTCCTGAAATTTGCATGATGATATGTATATTAAATTTAGTTTTACAATTTTATTTTGAGGAGTGTAATGTATCATTTGTCAATATGAGTTGTGCTACCAAATTTTAAAAAATACATAAAATATTTTGAACCCCACACATAGAAATACATGGAGTCTAGGAACTACTCAATATTTAAAAGCGAAAACTTCATTGCTTTTGTGAGATTCTCTAATTTTGGATTAACTTTAATATATATACTTTAATATACATACATATTTAAATTGGTCAGCTTAATGAATGCCTAAACAGAGAGATATTTAGGATTGTAAGAAGGCAAATTTTTGGTGTTTAAATTATTTCATCAACTTACAATCTTAAATACTTCTAAAACTGCAATGATGATTTTTAGCTCATAAAAAGACAGCTTATCATTTCAAAAAAATTAACATGCTTACTTAGTGTCAATTTCTTAATCTAAAAAAATGCATTTTTAACGCAGTGCAAGTTTATTCAAAATTTTAAGATTGCTTATATTTTGAAACTTCCAATTCTCAAGATTTCATAGTTAATTTTCAATAACTTAAGAACAAACATTGACATCTTTAAATCAAAATTAATTATGCTTCGAGGGCAATCTTTGTTAATTCAGATTCGGCAGATCAATGTAAAAGTTAAAAAATTATCCCAGTTCGCTAAAACATAATAAGGCTTAGTTTTATTGAAATTCAAATTCATCAAATTTCCTAATTTATAATCAACTTAAACGAAAAAAACAATTCATATAAATATACGTATAATATTGTTTAACTGTTGTGTGTTTAATTTTTTTAAATTTTATTTTACTTCCATAATTTAAAAATAAAACAAAATATAAAATAAATCATAACTTTTTAATCTCAGTAAAACGATTTTAATATCAGAAAACTTATTAGTTTCCTAAATGATGCCTTCATTCGAGCAACTAGCATAAATCTTTATTTTTTTCCCTTCCTTTTCTTTTGTTTTACTAATTTTGCATCTTCTAGATGTCGAAAGTTCTGAAAAGAACAAATCAATTAAATGCTAATGCGATGCTTTTATTTCAAAAAGTGATTAATTTCTATCATTCTTTCCGAAGTATACTAAAATATTTTTACAGATAAAAAACATTAAGTCATGAGGAGCATAAATAAAATAAAAAGTTATTAATCTTTTAGAATAGAACAATTCTAATAAATGATTTATGTAATGATTCATAGCTTCCTTTCCTTTGTTATCTCTAGTTTCAAAGACAGTATACTGTACTGAATGGAAGCAATTAAGTGAAATGTGCGGTCGAGTAAGCACAATTTATCTTCGGTGTAAATTTCGCTTACTGTGGATACTTTCTTTTATCAAAAAATAAGAATCTTTTCTTTTTCCTCATTCTTGTAACCTTAAAGATATCCGATAAAGTTTTAATTGTTAGAATGTCATCCGATATTATTAAGTATATAACTTACTGTCTGGTAAAAAACATTTTGTTGAGTTCCTATGAACACGTACATCATATACACTGTACATCATATTTGAAAGAAATATAAATCTGCTAGTAAAATTTACGATAATATCACGATGGGTAGCTCCAGAGATAGTGTAGGCCAAGACAACAATCAAATACCCTGAGTATTGAAGAAGGGTCAGAACATGACGTGCAACATGTAGGCTTGCATTATCTTATTGGAAGACGGCGTTTGGCAGGCTTCGAAAATATTACTCAACCACTAATTGCAAGATGTCAGAAATGTAACAATAGCGTTCAAAGTACCATAGATCCAAACTAGAGATATGTTTTTCTTGTACCCAAAGGTTGCAAAAACCATCGCACCAGGGGTAGGACTCTATGCCAATATCGAATACAAGCAAGCTACGAGCAGTCTCCTCGGAGCCCCCAGAGACGTAAATAGCCATCAAAATACTGCATGAATAACCAGTACTAGTGTAAAAAAGACAATATTTTGCCAATCCTGTATCCAGTTTTGTCGTTCAGCGCACCAGAGTTGCCATCTCTCTCTGTGCTGCATCGTGAAGAGAATCCAAAGTACGACGGTGTTGCAGGATCGACCTTACGATATGTCTGTTCTCTCGGGCGTTAGTCATGGGTGAACGTAGAGATCTTGCATGTCATTCAGTATGACTCTTAACAACTCAGTAATTCCATATTCGCATATCACGAAACGATAACCTATGCTCTCGATAAGTAATGATCTTGTCTCTGTCAAATTCCTACACTTGCTGGTAAGCATTTTTTCTTATTATTCGTGGCATTACATGATATTCTGCGCAAATTCCGACCTTATAAAGCGTTTTCTGAATAAAAAATTAATTATAAAACTTTTATTTCAAGCAGTGCTTTAGATGTTATTTCTCCTTCCTCCATTGTCTAAACGCGCTGAAATGCTAATAATTTGCATATTTCAACTTCTTCCTTATTTCATGTGATTTTCACATTCGTCAGATCATTTCTTCATGAGGCTGTAATTTTAAAGGCCAGCAGTGTATATACAGGGTGTCCAGCCTTAATGTGACACAATAGCTAATTCATGAACCGTTCGGTTTAGATATGCACTTCCAATTTAAAAATGTTTTAAAACAGGTAAGTAATCTTTTTACGTGCTTTTCGAACCAAAAAATCCATTTAGAAAAAATTAAGAAAATTAATTGTTTATGCGGTCCCCAGGTCCTATCACTTACATTTAGGAAAAGATGCAGGACACAAAAACAAAGTAAACACAAATAGATTCATTTTATTACGATAAAAACTGGCCGAGTTATGCTTACATACATTTGAAGCATCTGAGTTGCTCAGAAAAGGGGGTCGTATATAAAGTGAGTTTAGAGCATAGTAATTCATTATCTGCAGAAAGAGCAAAAAAAAATCATTAAAAAATTAAAACATCGTAGTAAACATCATAGATTGACAATTTGTATTGCGGTATGGCAAACAATAAAAATTAAATTAAAGAAATACAACTTGTACTGAAAAGATTAAAACACCTTGTTTTAGCAAATAGCAGCAAAATAATACAAGATTTGCCGTTCAAATTATAGCATAATATGGAATGATGCGCCAATCATGAATCAGGGGTTTTATTATGTCAGAATGATCAAATTAACTTAAATAATGGTGAAGGCACGAGACAGGGAATACGTCTATTTCAACTCCCAGTTTTAAACAAGCGCTGAACAGCACGGGCAATTATGCAATAAGATGGATGTCTTTGAGTGGGAAATTAAATGGCATAAAGTTGCCGCCTCTCTCTTACTTCGATTACACTGCCCATAAAACAGTACCATTTTGCAGTTTCTTTATTTGTATACATCTCGTTCTCCCCTACTATAATTCGTAATATTAGAATACGACTGTATGTAATTGCAAGCGACTACACAACAGATTTTTAACGTTAGTCATGATCAGCAAAAACGCAGCAAATCAGACTGAAGCCGCAGCATATAAGTCTCTTTCTTTGGAACTCCTATTGAAATGTTTTCTTCGTTCAAAATATATTTTATTTTTCTACGTTTTACACATACACAGAATAAATTTCATTTCATAACTACTCAATTATTGTATTATTAACGTATGCTTTTAAATTTAAAAACGATTTACATAAGAGTGACGTGCAAGAGCGATAGTTTCCTAGCAGAGTTCCAACTAATTTCACTTTGGAGAAGGCCCCTTACTAGATTCTTGAAAATAGCCCAGAAAATGCATATCAAGTACGATTTTCAAAGTTCCATAACTCTGCCAGTTTGTATCGTAATAAAATGAAACTTTTTGTGTTTACTTTGTTTTTGCGTACTGCATCTTTTTCTAAATATAAGTGATATGACCTGGGGACCGTATAAAAATTAATTTTTGTAATTTTTTCTTAAATGGGTTTTTTTTGTTCGAAAAGCACGTAAAAACATTCCTTACCTGTTTTAAAACATTTTTCAAATTGGAAGTGCATATCTAAACCGAACGGTTCGGGAATTGGCTATTGGGTCGCATTAAGGCTGGATATAGGCGTATATAGTCGTTTGCACACGTGTGTGGGTTTGGGTGTTTGTAAAAATTTATGTGAATTAGATACAGTTCAATATTTAGTGTGAATATTCAGAAAAAATTAATATATCGCACGTTTTGAAAAAACATTTTTGAAAACTTTACATTAATGTACTAAATTTGCGCAATGGCTTATAAAATGCGGGAAAAAATGAAATGATAACAAGAGTTAATTGCGAATTAAACTGCACTCGTGTGTAAAACTGAGGCAATTTGAAAGTCATGTCCAGTTTTACATAGAGTATTGAACAACAGATACTAAATGCCTGCGCGCGCGCGAAGTGGTTGCTATTAGGGATATAAGCACACGAAGGATTATCTGGATTTCAGTGTTTGATTTTACCCCACAAGAACCTTTTTCTTTATCGCCAGAGTTGGATAACTTTTATGAGGTATCAGATAAAATGAACAGCCACAAACTTGTATGTATGACGGAATGAGATAACAATATATATATTATTGGTCAATTGGACGTAGGCTAATCAATTGAGCAAATAGCTACAGATCTTAATATAACGTCTTGTGTCTTGTGTAGTTAGTGAAAAAAAATTCATGATAGTGGACCTACATCAAGAAGTCCTAGAAAAGGTTACCTAAAATTTACAATATCAAATTAGAATCATAATTTGGCATTTTCAGAACGTCGACACAGGACTGGTAAAGCTTCAGAGTTCTAACGTTATCCGCATGCTTCCACTAGAATCCGAGTTTCGTAGTCTATATTGTTCGAAGGCTTCATGAGATCTCTGATTTCGTCCGTAAACTACAGCACAAAAGAGAGCAAGGCAACATGACTCCATTCTTCAGTGGATCATCGTACCTTTACAGATGACTCAAAATTCAGGCTAGACACTGATCCTCGGGGTACAATGAAGACATGCCGTATAGAGGAACTGAAGCACAATAAATACGTCGTGGCTCAAACGTCTTTGGAAATTAATCTTCGACATTAATCAGCAATAAAATCTCTGTTTTAATCATCGAAATTAAAGAGTTCCAATGATTATGAATACAATTGTAAATTTCATTTGATCAAAGAAATTTGCTATCACCAGTTTATAGGGTCCTATAGGGTTTTTATTCAGGATTTAGAAGTAGAAATAAATGAAATTCAATATAATGCAGAAGCTCGCTGTGTAATATTTTGACATAAGGCCTTCCAAAATAATTTTTTAGTAAAAGTTTCATTTTTTTTACATATATTTTTATTGTTTTTTGGAATGAGGGGAAACAGAGTAAAGATTAAGAATCTTAGAAGTTTAAATGATATAATATTTGTTATCTTAGTTAAATTGAATGATTGTCCATTAAAGCATCTCAAATACTGTTGGTAATTGACCTAGTACTTTTCAGACTCCGACTAAGGACAACACTTGCATTGACACTATCTTCTTCTAATTTCTACTCCATGAAAACGTAAGAACTTTGAGTCAGTGCCAATTTAACGTGCTTCTGCACACTGTACGATTTTAAAGGAGTCATGGTTAGAACATATAACTCAATAGAAGCAATGTAACCGCTCAACAACCGAGACCTAAAAAATTAAATGAGCACTTGTGGGCCATTAAAGATAAGTTAAGTATTGTTAAAAGTAATTGCTGATAACTCAAAGATCGTGTTCGTTGCTTTTTGAAAAGTGCTGAAGACACATTCAGTGTTAGATACTTAGTATTTGTGAAAACTTTTATCACGAACTTCCTTTTTCCTTAAAATTTAATTATATTCAATGAAATTATTTATTTAAACCTGCTCACTTTCATTGAGTTCAACAGCATTAATGAAATCAGATGTAATGAGTCATTACAACTTAGAATCAAACTGGTAACCTCAATGTGAGCTTTCAGTTCTTTATATAGTTAGCATTAATAGATAGTCAGTAGCACTTTGCTAGCATGCGAAAATGATTACTATTTTGTTCTTATAAAACCTTGTCTCATAAGAAATACGGAAAACGATTTACTGGAAAAATATTTTTATAAGGTTACGTAGGATAGTACTCTGGACACAATCTGTTCTGGATCGAAATCATAATCTGAATTGGAAGCTTTAAGACATAGATTTTTGTGTTTCTCTATCATCGGCATCTAGCAGTCCAGAAAAGTAAAATACGTTCGATTACAAGCGCAGAGTATTCTATTTTTGAAATAAAGTAATGGAACAACATTTTCTTTACAGCTAGTCCTGTCTTATTAAACAACTAAGAGATAGGAACTTATTATCTGAAAGGGGCAAGAAATTCCAAATAATCATAGATTTATACACATAAGAGTCCTATTTCAGGAAAACAGAATGATAGTAAGGGCAACTAAGAGTCGTATCAAAAATAACATCATTATTAAGATGGAACCATTGATGTCTTAAGAATAATAAAAGGAGATTCTTAGACTTAACTCGTTCCTTTATACTACACCAATCGAGCAAAAATTCCTTTTAGAATAGAATAAAATGAATCACGTTTTCGCAAGATAGGTCCAGTGTCTTATCCACCAATGAATATTTTGAAAAGTATGGTAACATATTCTCCAAAGGAATTCTCCAATATTCTCTAAAGGAATTCTTCAATATTCTCTAAAGGAATATCTATACCAATGAAATAACGCATATCTACATCAAAATTAATAGAATATCCTAGTCGATTGTGTGTGTGTGTGTGTGTGCGTGCGTGCGCGTGTACGTGTGTGTGTGTGCGTGTGCGTGCGCGTGTACGTGCGTGTGTTCGTGTGTGTGTGTGTGTGTGTGTGTGTGTGTGTGTGTGTGTGTGTGTGTGTGTGTGTGTGTGTGTGTGTGTGTGTGTGTGTGTGTGTGTGTGTGGTGTGTGTGTGTGTGTGTGTGTGTGTGTGTGTGTGTGTGTGTGTGTGTGTGTGTGTGTCTTACAAATGATGTTTTCAAAGGAGTTTAATTCAGTGCTTTTCAAACTTTCACTATTGGTGACCTAACTTTCAATCATAATTTGCATCGCTCCCCTTAGACAATAATAATTTGTTGCATTCAATAATAATGCATTTGGCGTTACAGCTACAATATTAACTTAATTATATACCGTACAAATTAACAAGATAAGTATTAAACTTTGTACTCTGTTACTTTTAAATAATATATATCTTAAGCAAGTTACTTTTAAATAAGGTATATCTTAAGCAAATTACTTTTAAATAATATATCTTAAGAAAATTACTTTTAAATAATATATAGCTTAAGCAATTTACTTTTAAATAATATGATAATTATTTTTTTTTTTCCTTTTGCTAATTTTTTAAATTGGAGCAGATCGCAAAACAATATTTAATTAAAAATATATTTTCTCCCTCATCCATTCCTAAAAATAAAAATGTCATTAGGAAAATAGGCTATGGTATATGTTGTTCTCTATCATATCCAGCACCTCTAACATTCAGGAGAACGTCTGCGTGAGTTTGGGCAACTTATCGGACATCTGGGTAAATCATGTGAAAATTCTGCACCTCGTAAAATTCAAGTTAGTCTTAGTCGAGTCGAAACTTCTATAGCTACCAAATCTAAAATGTACATTTTATAATTTACGCTTTAGTGGTAATTCTCAGTATTAAGTATTTGCGGTAGTAGATTAACAAAAAACATGAAATAATTTTTTAAGTCGTAAGCAAACATTCGACGATAATAAAGCATCAGTAAGTACACAGACGAGCGTAGTTCCGAAAATTAAATCAAGTAAGTATTCCCAAGCCTCGGGTTGTCTTGCGCCTCGCGCGAGTACAGTTAAAAGTGCATTCAATATAAAAATTTGGATGTTAGTTCTAAAAAAGAACTATGTAAAACGTTTTTCATTATGCTTTATATGTTTTTATAATGCTTATCATAAAAATATACCTTGGCTAAATAATCCTTCAATCATCTGTGCTTTTCAAAATATCATAAAACTCTTTCATATGGAATAAAGCTCAACAGAAATACATTAATTACAACTTCCCTAAATGACAGTGATGAATTTTTTATCTTGCTACAATTTTCTCTGGGTATGTGTTTTGTTTCTTCTCTGAGAGAGTAGTATTTTAGGTTTAAAATGAAAACGTAATAAAAAATCTCTCAACTTGTGGGATTACAGCAAATCATACACAAAATGTTTTATTTATTCAAAGACTGCTTGTGAAGTGGAGATGACGTAATATTGCCAGATGATATATATAAAATATGTCAGTGTAAATATCTATTTTTATTATGTCAGAAAATGTTTTGATTTAATTCATTCCAGTAAATTAATTTTTTTGAAAATTTATTTTCGATATGCTCGTAACCCCCTTATCAAGCCCCCTTAGGGGACGCGCATTACAGTTTGAGAAACGCTGGTTTAATTCATAGCATTAAAGAAAAAAAATATCTACAGATAATTCTAAATCATTATTTAAAAAGATTCTGCAATACTCAAATTTATGCCAAGAAAAGCTGTCTGCATTATAACTGAATACTTGAGATCTAAGTAGAATAATAATAACAATAATGGAAATTAACTACGCGAGAATAAGGCTCTTAAACTTTTCTTGTATTTAAATAAATGAAAGGAAAAGAACTTTATTTGTTTATAGGAAACAAAGTAATTTTAACAGGGCAAAACCGTATTTACGAATAATTAAAAGATTATATAGTAAATGAGTAGGAAATATATGTCTCGAAATAAAATTTCTGCATCTAATTTAACTATAACTGAATAAATTACTAAGGTACTATTCATTTATATGTGATATATAAAGCCTTTTATCTTTAATACCTTTTTATTTAGCAGATTTTTTTCAATGTCAACCTTTGAATTATGAATCCACTTATGAAAATGTTTGACTCTGAAACATAAATCAATTCAATTGTTTAGTCATTTTTCATTGCAAGTTTTTGAATTATGTTATTATTCAAATTGTTTGATCAGTTGAAAGTTCGGTTTGTACAATAATTAGTAAACGGTTTGGGGAAAAATTTATTTTTCCATTTATTTCAAGATAGAATATTTCTTAAGGAAAACAAAATAAAAGTTAGGCATTTAAATTTTTGTTTTCAGGAATAAAATTCTATTCAGGGCTTGGTTCGGTCATGCATGCAGTTAGAAATAATTCTGGAGAGTGGTTTGGGAAGTTTTTCTTTTTTCTTTATAGCGTAATAGGAATTGGTATAACGAGATCCCTTCTCGGTTGAAATATACAAATACCTAAAGAACGACTTTTACTATTGATCCTTTGGGATGTTGTCAATGGAAAAGGACTGGATTGCTAAAGATTTTATTCGAGTACCACATAAAAGGGATTTTTTTCAGAAAAATATCATTTGTTCTCTTTTGAATAAAACAATGTGACTGGTAAAACATAGTCGTACGTAAAACATGATGCTTCATATAATTAATGGAGATAATGATAGCCAAACAACTGTTAAAAGTGTATAACTTCGAAGATGCAAAAAATAAAGTTTCATTCATTTTTTTTTTTAATTTCCAACTTTGCTAATATAAAAGTAGAAATCTTCATAACATAGTTCAAAATTCCCTTTGGGAAATGATTACCAAATTTCTACTACAATTCTTCCAGGTTGTCAGCTTAAGAAATCGAATGTGTAGTATTCTATGAGAGTTTTTTTAAATTTTAACACAGTTAACTGAATACACAATTTTAGTCCATTTTTTGTTAGAGAAAATAGTTAATAAAACTAATAACTAAACTAATAAATAAAATTTTGAATCATATTTTTAGAAATAAAACAGTCTTATAAAACCAGATGAAAGTACATTTAACTTACGGTTGCTTTAGAATTAGAAAAGAAAATTCAAGTTCACACACACAATTTTGAAACACGTGTATTATATCAATAAATCTGAATACATTTCTGTACTCTCTTTCCATATATTTATTAACGTGTCTTCTGAACAAGTATAGAAAATACAAATTATATGCACTCTATAAAAATGTAAAGATTTCAAATTATGAAAAGTAAATCATGTGAAATCTTAAAACAGTAACTGAATTATTTTAAAAATAATTTGGAACTTTTGTTAAAAAAAAATCTATAAACTAGACAAATAAAAAATTTCTAAGTTTAAATAATGTTTTTATAATTCGCATGTAGGGGAAGAAATTCCTTTTGAACATATTTTAAGGTAAATCTTTCTTCGTGTATTTCGTAATCTCATTCATATATTTTTTATCATTAAAACTAGTTAATAACCGCTTATAAATTTCTGTTAAGAGTAAAAAACAAAGTTATGGAGGCAGATACATTCACTCCAACTGTGCGCAGAACGTGGGGTCAGTTTGGTGAATTCAGTGATTAACTGACACATCAACACTTCGTCACCTCTACACTCAGAACCTGTACGAGTTTCTAGTGGTTTTCACCCTCTCAAGTTTATTTGGAACATCATATAAACTATAGTAAGTTTCATCCTTTTGATGCCTTCTATAAACCCTTCTGAATTTGTCGCATGAATTTTAGAACACCCTACATATTTTAAACCTTACCCTTTAGTATTAGGTTATAAAAAGTACCTTTTATTTCTACCAATTTTTTCAATAACATATTTTTATTTCTTGTAATAGCAAAACTCTTATATTTTAAATTTTTTAATTAATTTACTTGCATAACTCTTCATGCTCCACATTGCATAACATGAGGGTTACAAATGTAAGTTGTAACAACATCATCTAATTTAAATCTAAAAATACAAATATAAAATGAATAGAAAGGGGGGAAATACAAATATAAAGAACGGGGAGAGGTACGGGGAGAGGTACTTATAAAATTTTAAAATCTAAACAGTAAGCAAGTTACGTAGACTATCAAGGCTTTCAGAACAATTGACCAACAGAGACAAAATAAATGGCCAGGAAATGTTTCAATTCATTTTTAAAATTTCCTCGCTTTTTGAAATATAAGTTCGAAAACAACAAGACATGTTCTGCAGTTTAACATCCTAACCAGATGAATAATTATCACTATCAGAAAAAATTAAACCTAGACAAATATCTATTAAAGTTTTTTTCTGTCAGAATTTGGGATAACTTAAAATCAGTAATAAATTTCTTACATTTTATCCTTTGATAAATGGTCGAAAAAAACTTTTTAGTCCACAAAGCTTTAGGTGAGGCCAAGAATTCGGTGTTCCAGGGGAAAACCGTTCTTTCTCAAGCTAAATACTTCCAGTGGGGCATTGGCACAGACATCGAAAGGTTTATATCTTGGCAAGTTGCCTCTTTGGGGCCAACTGGTTCTCTCTATCTTTGCCGAGATTTTCGCTATGGCCTCGAACATCAGAAAAGTGGATGTCACAGCCTTCAAATTAGTACAGAATACACTGAACCTCTACAATAAGTTTTTCTGTAGATTTTACATTGATGGAAAGAAACTATTGGACGCCTATCAATTATAAACAGAGTAGTAAATACATATTATATGCATATTTATGCCCAATTTTTGACGTATTACTTTTTTTAATGACACGTTACTTTCTTTCCATAACGGTCTCATATCCTGGCAAATTGCCTCTATGGTCAACTGGTCCATTCTATCATTGCCAAGATTTCCACTACGACCCCTAACATAAGAAAAGTAGATTTCACGATCTTCAAGGAACAGAATGGGCTGAACTTTTTTCTGACAAGTTTTTCTATAGAAGTAATATTGCGCAATCCATGTAGCGAAGAGAGCGAATAAGTGAAAATGTATATCATTCTTTTTATAATATAAAAGAGGCATATTATCATGACATGTGTACTCGTATTTTTTCATTCCGCAGACCACTGAATGTTTTAGTATAGACGCTTGCCTTCTTCTAGAAGCAGCCACAGCTTCTTGACAACACATTAATTCAAGTTATGATATCCATAAAGGACTTGTTGTTGTAATATATTTATGATAGGAATGTGATAATTCGTGCGCGTTGCTGTTTAAATTATTCTTTATTATTTTCCATTTTATTTATTAGTATTGTGTAAAATCTTGTGGGAATTACATAACTCTTATTCAATGAAGGAAGCAAAATACATAATTTATACAGGGAGAGAGATTTCTTTTTAAAATTTGATTAAAGGATTGTAAGAGAAATTTTATTTTTAACATTATGTATCACTCGAATAATTTTAAATACCTAGTATTGTTGCTAATGATTAGAAACAAAGATTAGTGTTAGAGTTATTATACCAAATGATTATTTATGATGAAAATATACAGATAGAGTTTATGTATTTTTAAACTATAAGAAATTGCAGACATAGATTTGAAAAACCATTGCATTTTCCTTCAAGTTGTCAAAATCTTATTTTTTTTTCAAAATATCTATCAAAAAATGTATGATGATATAGTGATGTTTTATACAAAATAATTACAACAAAGACATTTCAACCAAGCTTAAAGCATTTAAAATAACTTTTATTTTTCAATTCTACTAATAGTTCACCCCTCTCTCTCTCTCTCTCTCTGTATATATATATATATATATATATTTCAAAAATATACTAAAAATATTATACCTAAGATAATATATATATATATATATATATATTTCAAAAATATAAAAATAGTTATATACCTAATAAATATATATATATATTCTATATAAATATATATATTTTCTATACAAATATATATATTTTCCATATATAGAGAGAGAGAGATAATATATATATAGTGGACGTCACTTGATGTTAATACAGTTTTTTTCAATTATTAACTCATTAATTATCGGTTAATTAATTTAATTAATTACCGGTTTTCAAAGCCAACTTAGAATTCATCTCCACTGTTGTAAAAGCAATGACAAAAATTGGCGTTGAAAACCGGTTTTTCAGACAAACTAGCATAACCGGATGTGCATTGTTACAACAATGAAGACAAATCATGGTCTGTTTTTCAATTCTTACTATTAGATCTCTCACTCTCTATGTATATTTATATATATGTGGTGTCGGTCGCTATTTACAAGCCACTTCACCAACTGCCTAAGAGTGATCACGGTGTTTTGAGAGCCTGATAATTGTTAGACGCACGAGAGTACGACGCCATGAAACAAAAAATGACGAACGACGAATCTAACAATGAACTACTAAGAAGACGAGTTGACACTGAGAAGACGATTTACGCTTTCCCTGAAATGACGAACTGATATGTAAATAATTTGTTAATATTATAACCTTAATTGAACAAAGTCATTTAAAAAAGAACTATTATGTTATGTTGGCCGTACATTGAACCCCACAAAAATTATCAGAAGAGGGATCCTGGATTGTAAAAGGGACCAATAACTGCAGAATCTTTAAAAAGGTACGTAAACATTTCAATATGATTTTGAATGATATTAAATCCATCAGCATTGCATTGAAGAATTTCAAAACAGAGAAAACAAACCTTCTTTATAAATTTATATAAGACGAAAACAGTGATCATTCTAACCGTAAAATATCACGCAATTTTTGTGGTTTTTATTTCACCATTGACTATTTCACAATTTGTAATATAATTCCTTCAAATTAGTTAAGTATACTTTCTCTGAATTAAACTATTGACTTTAATTACTATATTTATCGTGTGAAATAAAAAAATTAGAAAAAAATGGGTTGGAGTGACTCAGTCACCCCTTGCGACCATTAAAGTTGTTATCGAGAGCGCGCCTGCTCCCGGGTTTAGACATTTTGAAGTTATCTTGCCTTAAATATATTCAAAATAACACAATTACTCCTCATCTGAATTTTATATTCTTTTTCATTATTTAAATAATTTCTAAATGCTTATTCTATGAGGCATAAAAAACAGCTCTTTTAAAACCAATTATAATATGAGCATTCATTTAAAAAAAAATCATTTTATTTTTGTATACATTTTCATGCACACTAGGTTTTAATCTCTTTACAATTCAGCTATTATATTAAGAATGTTTTATTTTTTTGAAATGAACTCGTGCGAAGAGCGGGTACTTCAGCCTGTATACTTTTAATGTATGTGTACAGCATAAAGTACTTTTATAATTAATTTATTAATACACTAAATTAAAAACAAGTTTAATAATTATTAGTGATTTCCTTGGGCTTGATTTGCAGAGTAAAGGTTTTTCAATGGAAGGCTAAGTATTAGAAATGTGTGGACACACTGTGTACTTTTTCTATATTTAGCTGAGATCTATATTTGGTCTTCAAAGCAACCATCGCAGAAAATTCTGTTTCATAAAGGTAGGATGTTGAAAATGGTAATAGGTATACGAAATACTTTTGTTTTCAACGCAGAAATTCATCATCCACCTCTGCCATAAATTTAAAGAGTGATTTATTACAAAATTGCCTTTTAATCTCGTCACTGGATGTGAAATCTATAAATATTTTTTCTTAGGTAGTTGAGAGAACTTCTAAATATTTTTAAATGTATCCCTAACCGGCTCGTAACTTGCTCTCAAGTTATACTCAGCAAGAAAATACTTATTAAAATTCTTTGTCAACATGTCTAACTGATTACCTTGGTTTTCCAAACAACTTCTACGTGTTTTTCTTCAGATTTGTAATTTTTAACACATGTATCCACATTTTCAAACATCTCTAGGGTTTTTTTTTTTTTTTTTTTGCCTTACATTTCGGCACCAGAATTCTAATTTTGTACAAAAGCATTAATTTTATCACTCGTGTCAAACATATGTATATTTGTTCCTTAAAGTTGAAGATTCAAGGTGTTTAATTTTTCGAATATATCGATCAAATAGCTCAACTTTATCACACAAAAAAAAACACTTAGAAATTTCTCAGCATCTAGTAGGTTTTTCTCTTCTAAAAAAATGGCAATTTCATTTCTTAAAATCATAAACACGTTGCAAACATTTACCGCGGGATAATCAACTTGCCTCAGAATAAAATAGCAACAATGAATGTACTTCGCTCATATCTTTGCAAATTCCAGAGAAGAAGATTCTTGATTTTAGGGGTCTCATTTTTATGTAATTTACTACAGTCACAACTGTCGTTAGCACGATATTCATATATGAGGACTCTATCATTCCTTTGAAAGCCAGAGCTTCTCTATGGATCATGCATGTGTCCAGATCCACAGTGGAGATTTTTGTTTCACAAGTCCTTGCATACTTTGAAATCTTCTTGACATTGCACGAGAACCATCTATGTATATTCTAACACAATTTTTCCACTCTATATTTACATCGTTTATAGAATCACTTAAAATATCAAATAATGCTAGTGCTGTTGCTTTGAGTTTTATCGGCTTACAAAAAAAAAGTAGTTTTTCTATTGCTGACATACCATCCCAAAATCAAACATACATAATGAAATAAGCATCTTTATTGCTATGTGTTGCTTCTTCAAGCTGAATTGAAAACAATTTAGCACGCAACTTCCCGAAAAGCTGCTGCTTTACATCTTCAGCTATATAATCAATTCGACGGGCAACAGTCTCATCTGATAAAGGAATGGACTTCAACCCTTTGGCAAAATTGTCTCTAAAAATAGATTCTACGATCTCAATTGTTGGTGGCAAAATAAGCTATTTGCCAATAGTGTGGGGCTTTTTACATCTGGCTATTTTGTGATACTTTGTAAGAGAAGTGAGTAAAGTTTTTTTTTTCATTCACAGACTAAGTTTTTTTTTAATGATTTTTTGTCTTTCATATGATTTTAATTTTAAATCAAAGAACTCTCGAGGTTTGTTAATGTACTCACCATGAACCGCTTCCAAATATCTTTTAAGTTTATTAGGTTTCATACTGTCTGCTGCCAATATATATTTTTGAGCTAATAACACACATGGGATTTTCTATCCATTTACTCGAGTAATGAATAATCCAAAATTTAATTATTCTTAAGAATATTTCTTTGATTTAATTTTCGGATCCCTGCTCGTCTATGTACTTGTTGATACTTTGTTATCGTCAAATATTCGCTTATGACTTAAAAATTTATCCATGCTTATGTTTTAATCTACAGCCTTAAATATACTTAATTATAAAATGTACAGCACAAATTATAAAATGTGCATTCAAGATAGATTCGGTAGCTATAGAAGTATCTACTCGACCAAGACTGAGTGGAATTGTACGAGGTACAGCATTTTTGAATTACAACTAGAGAGCACAAATAATAAAATGTACATTCAAGATAGATTCGGTAACTGTAGAAGTATCTACTCGACCCAGACTGAGTAGAATTGCACGAGGTACATCATTTTTACATGTTTTGCGCAGACATCCGATAAGTTGTTAAGACTCACGCAAGCGTTCGAGAGATTTCCTGATGTGATGGATATGATAGAGAGCAACATAGAGTATATTATTTTTCTAATGACATTTGTACTTTTAGAAATGGATGATGAAGGAAATAAATCTTTAATTAAATATCATTTTGCAATGTGTTCCAATTTAAAAACTAAGCAAAGAAAAATAACATAATAATTATCCTATTTCTTAAAAGTAGCCGGCTGGGTGGCGTGGTTGGTTTGTAGCTGGCCTTCTGCACCCAAGTTTGCGGGTTTGACCCCGGCCCAAGTCGGTGGATTTTTGTGATACAGAAAATCGACAGCGGCAATGTCGTATGATTATACGGCATGTAAAGATCCGTAGAGTGTCTGTTTGGCTTGGGCGCTCTCGGCAAAATTAAATACTAGCACAGGTTCGCATCGTCAGAGCTCATGTGACTCCCTCTGTGGAGGAAACAGGGCGTCAAAATTACCTGCGGCGATGGGTATCCACCTATATGGTGCCGCATCCACCTGCTCCTGGGGATGTACTAGGTCTTCAATGGTAAAAATACTAATCCGCAGCCCCATTGGATAAAAAATAATTTCTTAAAAGTAATTTACTTGAAATATCTATTACTTAAAAGTAACATGCACAAAACTTAATACTTATCTTGTTAACTTGTATGGATTATAATTAAAATCGTATTGTAGCTTTAGTATCGAAGTACATTATTATTATTGTATAAGGGGGTGCGATAAAATTATGATTGAAAATTGGTTCACCAGTATTAAAAGTTTGAGAAACACTGATTAAAAGAATCAGGAATAAAACTTCTTTTAGATTCAGTAAAAGGCTTCATAAAAATCTCACATTCTTTTGTCCCCAGTAACATCAGTTAAATAGGAAAGCTAAGAACACAGGATTTGGAAAAAGTATAATAAACAAAAAGTTTAGTAATATATATATTTTTTTTTTACTTAATACTTAGCGGGAAAAAAATCAGTCTTTTCACGAAAGAACCTTTTTACAAATTTGAAAATAAATCTTGACTTTTTTTTTTGCTTATAAAGTCACAGAAAGAAGTCCAGCTATTTTATTATGTCACTGAATACACATATTCCG
>BMAO01024472.1:0-91489 GCA_019973975.1 Trichonephila clavata
AAGGTAAAGAAACGTATCTATGTGCGTCTATCTTCTCACGTACAACACCACGCAGAAAGTCACGGAAGGTACCAAAAGATCGGGAATTTTCCGGGGAAGCCGTATTGCCCATTTATATTCCGATATTGTAATTAGTTAAAAGGATATTAATTAAAAACCTTAAAACGCCTAATTGTTTTACTCCTGCCGGTTGTTTACTTGGCGGAACTTCCCTTCCGTTTCGACCGAGCGGTAATCTTACGTTTTCCACCATATTAAAATTGTCATCTAATTTTCGGTGTCGAAATTAGACAAAAAAAAATTACAGAATCGGAAAGATCATTTATTTCGCCACGACACGGCATAATTTTTTTTGTAAAATAACGATATTTTCTATTTTTTTCGAATTTTTTAAAATAGTGTTAAAACTGATGCGTTTTTATGAAAATTATTTCTAAATCTTTGGGTATGAATTACTTTTCGTGTTATTAAATCGCTATTCTACACTAATTAACTTCAAGCCTTTCTCTTTTAGATCCATTCATTTAAAAAATAAAATTCCCAAAACTTTTTTTTTAAAGAATTTTTAAAAAGTAGTCTTACTTTTTACTTCACATTGAATAACTTCGTCATTTATGAAGGTAATCTCACAAAACCTTTTTTCCGTGTGTACAGTAATATTATCCGTAACATATACGAAGATTGAAAAAAGTGCTTCAAAATTACGGATTTAAAAAAAAAAATTGTGATTTTCGTAAACTTTTGTTTTTCTGAGAAATAAATTAAAAAGTAGTAATTTGTACATTTTTTATTTCAAAGTACGTTATTTTTGCAAATAGTTGGTGATGTTTGAGAGCATTAACGTAAAAATTATACCCTTAAAATGAAGGTAATGATTTTTAAAATAATTTAAAATACGTGATTTTACATTTAGCCAAACATTGGCGTCGAAAATTAGCTTTGCGCCAAAGACAGTTGACCTATTTTGCCTTCGACCGCACCTAACTCAAGGGTTACACTAAAAAAATTCTGCCTTAAACAGGGGGAAATCAGTAACTTTGGCGAGTAAAAAAAAATTGCGAGTGAAAAAATTACTTTTTCGTCCTCCCAGTCATTATTGTTGCCTATTTTCATCTTTTGCTACGGGTCCCGGTAGCACAGTCGGTAGCGCTTCTCTTCTCTCATTTACACCGTAAAGCAGATCGTGTCTCTGCGAGTTCGAATCGTGGATGATCTCTTTTTTTTTCATTTCTGCTAATTTTTCCCACGTAAATTAATTTTACTGATAAATACTTATTTTAACATGATCCTCTGTTATTTTAATGTACTTTTCATTTTTTTTTTTTTTTTTGGCCTTCAGAAAGGTTTTTTTCTGATTTTTAATCATTCAAAGTAATTTCTATCTTTTTCAACAATTCTATTTTGTTCATTTCTGCTTATTTTTCCCACCCGTAAATTAATTCTCTCTTCTTCAATGATTGAATTCACTTGCTGCATCCCCACTGATCTGAAATTTACTTCATTTTCAGTGCTGCCATTATGTAAGCAAATGGTATGTCACAATTAATTGCTAAATGAGCATTTTTAATCAATTTTATTAAAAATAATTATTAAGTTAGTTTTGTATAACATAATTTTTTTCGCAGATACGTGTTTAAATAATTTTAACACGGAGTGGAATGAAAAACTATAAAATTAAAATTAAAAAAATTAAATGTTTTTTTCAAATAGTATTATTTTCTTTTTGAATGTTTTTTTCAGTGAATGTTAGCATTTAACTAGGTTTTCCCCCAAAAGTGGATTTTTAACACTTATCTATATTTAATCAAACATCCAAACGTTTCAAGAGCTATCTGTAGAATTTTTTTATTAGTATTTATTGATAATGGATTTAAATTAATATATATTTTTTAAAATTAAAATGCATTCAATGCATTTCTAAGATTCATTTAAAATATTTATCAGTATCGAAATTTTTGTTCTCTTTCATAAAACTTATAGTTTACTTTAAAATAATGCGTAATTGCATGAAACTTTTTTCCCCCCGTGTCGAATATTTCAAAAAATTCTCACAATTTTACTTCAAGAATTAAAAAAGTAGTGAATTTTTGTAATTTGAAAAATTTATACTTTCTGTTCTTTTTTCAGCATACAACTATTTTTAAAAATGCTACAGTTTCGTTTCCGGGAAAAAACTATCTTTCTTTAAAGAATTTTATAGAAAAAAAACAACTTTTTTTTTTACAAAACAATGCTGTTTTGCATATTTTATGATTTTTTCTCATATGAATCAATATCGTTGCGTTTATATAAAAATGATTTTTAAAACATTCAGAATCAGTGATTTAAAAAATAAAAAGTCGAAAACTTATTTGAACGAATTTTAATAAAACACTCAAAATACTTAAATCAATCATTTAATAAATTCTTCATTCGTAAAGATAATTGCATGAAACTATTTTTCCGTGTGTCGAACATTTAAAAAAATCCTCACAATTTTACTTCAAGATTTAAAATAGTAGTGAAATTTTGTAATTTTAAAAATTTCTACTTCTCTGTTTTTTTTTTCAGCATACAACTATTTTTAAAAAAACTACAGTTTCGTTTCCGGGAAATAGAAAATTGCAACGAAAGAATTGGAAAGTGAGTGGGTGATTTTAAAATTCACCCTGTTTGCCTATTCGAAACTTTTTGGTGACGGACCTCGAAATTTTCAATCATTCTCAATTGACGAGGACGACACCTGAGCTTTCACCCATCTTTAAGAATTACCACACCACACCAACGCAAGAACAAATTTCGAAAAAGGGAGTTTTTATGACATAGTTAAAGAAATCACTCACATCGCGCGCATACACACACACAAGTGCTATCGGCCTGAGGGAAACACGAAATTTCCATGGGGATGAAATTATTCACTTAGGAAAAGGAAAGAATTGGAAAGTGAGTGGGTGATTTTTAAATTCGCACTGTTTGCCTATTCAAGGGTTTTTGGTGACGGACCTCGAAATTTTCAACCATGCTCAAGTGACGAGGACGACACCTGAGCATTCACCCATCTTTAAGAATTACCACACCACACCAACGCAAGAACAAATTTCGAATAAGGGAGTTTTTATGACATAGTTAAAGAAATCACTCACATCGCGCGCATACACACACACAAGTGCTATCGGCCTGAGGGAAACACGAAATTTCCATGGGGATGAAATTATTCACTTAGGAAAAGGAAAGAATTGGAAAGTGAGTGGGTGATTTTTAAATTCGCACTGTTTCCTATTCAAGGGTTTTTGGTGACGGACCTCAGAATTTTCAACCATGCTCAAGTGACGAGGACGACACATGAGCTTTCACCCGTCTTTAATAATTACCACACCACACCAACGCAAGAACAAATTTCGAATAAGGGAGTTTTTATGACATTGTTAAAGAAATCACTCACATCGCACACACACACACACACACAAGTGCTATCGGTCTGAGGCAAACACGAAATTTCCATGAGGGTGAAGTTATTCACTCGGTAAAAGCCCGTGCAACGCCGGGCTAAGCGGAGAGGAAAGAAACAAAGAAATCAAAGTCATTTCGAAAAATAATATTGGAAGTGCTGAATTTGTGAAGTTGAGTGAATATTAACGTGCCACTGTTCAGCAACACGAGGCCTTTTAGGGACGGTCCGCGTAATTTTGAACCATGGTCAAGTGACGTGGACGACACCTGAGCTGGCACCCCCCTCTGCTAACTACCACACCACACCACGGGAGGACGTTTGAGCTCTCGATTTATTTAACGTGCATTCCGCCCCTACACGGTGGGTCTTCAGTGGTACTAGGATCGAGAATTTGTGAAGAGAAGGGAAAATTTTAAGCAACAAAGCCATGACACGCACTCACGGGTCATGCACTCACATCGTACGCGTCAAACCCCACAAAAGTGTTGGCGTTAGAATAAAAGGAGGAAATTAGCATGGGGATTAAGTTATACCCTCGGTATAAGCCCGTGCAACGCCGGGCCATGCGTCTGTCCTTTGTGCTTCCTGTTTCCAGAATGTTCTGGTGCGGGGTCTCAAAAGTTTCAGTTGTGGTAGGAAGGTGGGAGAGTATCTCGCTCAGTCACAGTTAAGTGAGGAGTGTAGGAAACACACTCAGTTATTCATAAAGATAACTTTTTCTACAGCTAGGTTTCTTGACTTTATTTTTAATAATATATTTGAAATTAGGCATATTATTGAACTTCCTAGTGCGATTTACTGGTTTTGGAACTTTTCATACTCCTTATATGTCGAATTAAGCGAAGCCGTTGAAAACTGAAAAATAAATATTATATAAACAAGAAAAAAACTTAACAGTACCTCAAAATAATTAAATAAAATGCTAATGTTATATATTTATAGGTGTTACTGAATACCCTCTGTTTAGTACTTTTTAGTTATAATAAGTTGCCGCCATTCCTTCATGAATTTTTTTTTTGTTTCTGAAAAACACTTTTAAATGTCATATTTGAAGAATGTTTGAAAACAAATTTGAATCCATATAAATTGTAACCGAAAGTAATTAGCAAACAAAAATTAATGCAGATGACATTAAACATGATAGTGTAATGAATTTAAATACTTAAAATATACTATAACTAAAGTAATTAATTATACTTAAGCACATCATGATCTCATTATCAGGAACAATTTAATCTAATGACATAAAAAAACTTCAAGATAACATTGTCTCTTTTTATAACAAAACCAATCAAGTATAAGAAAAAGTATCTCAGGGTTGAAAAAAAAAGTCACAGCCATTCAGTTATAAGAATATCAAAATCAGAAAGAGCAAAAAAATCAACTTAGGTTTACTTATTTTCGCTAAGGACTCAGCAGGGTATTTCACCTGTAGTGCGTCGATAACACAATTACAAGGCTTTCTTCCTTTATCCGCACGAGACACAATGTAACAAATAAAAAATAGAAAAGAATGGATGTGTCAAGACTACGAAGAAGATTGAAAACATGGATCAAGGTATCGAAATAAGCACGTATACGGTGATAAATATGAGGTCCAGTGGTAGAGAGGTGTGACAAGGCAAATCCTTTAGTAATCACCCTCTGTAGTGTGGTAGGGCGAAAGAAAATAATCCCTTTTCAGAGTTCGTATGTGTAAGGCTTAATGATTACTCAGATGTGTGATGTGACTGGCAGAGGCATATGTAGTTCGGATTAAATAGGATAACTGTCTATCGGAAGAAAGAAACGAAAAAAAAAACTCTTTAGGATAAAAATTACCATTTATTGGTGAAGAAAATACTAAGAGATGTTCGCGCGCTTCTAAAATGAGCAGCTGCTTTTTGAAATAAAAAAAATTAACAAAATCAGGCGTTTTGGTTGTTATTCTTTCTCTCTATCTGATAGTATTAAAGTATATTTTCCTTTTCGATATGCTAATACATTTTTGGAACATGATTTTTACTAGTTAAAATATATTGTAATCACAAACCATTTTTTAGCGCGTTTTTCACGTAGTGGAACAAAAGCGCTATTAGGACGCAAAATTCGTCTTCGTCTTCCTTCCGTGTGTACTATTAGGTGTAGGCATGATGCGATCGATAAGTATGATGAATGAACAAGATGTTAGAGTAACTTAACTTAAATCAGTGGCTCAACAGCCCATGAGGGCCAAGGCCAACTGTGCCCAATTCAGTATACGTGACCTTGGGCCCTGAGGTGCATGAGCAGATGATCCAATCTAGTAGTCAGTCTGATGTGAATCCCCCCTCCTCCCCAGTGTTAAGTTCCCAAGCTAGCGTGGAACTCATTTACCATCCCACTGAAGGGATGAAAGGCTGAGTAAACCTTGCCCACATCCTGGGATTAGGACCACGAACCATTGGTGTGGATGGGCAATGCACTAACCCCTCAGACACTGGGCTTCGATGTTACAGTATTACAGTTTAAATAAAAACAATCACATTTTCACAACAGCTAACTTGCTGGGTCGCGCTTCGAACGATATTTTTATAAGAGATTCAAACCATAAACAAGTTTTCTTTTCCTAAATTTAAGCTACCGGTTTAGTTGAGCTTGGATTTTTGATGCATCTTTCATGCAGATATCCTTAGATCTTTGTGGCCAGAGTGATTTATATCGCTTTCCACAAAAAGGATGTAAACATGATGAAGCTTTGATGTATAGACGTTCCTTACCGTCCCAGTATCTCATGGTTGTAAATTGTCTGTGTTGACGTGTATGTGGAAAGACGTCCGCAAAATTTGCGAGGCAATGTCAAACTCGGCAATTTAAATCTGGGCTAGAGGAGAGACAACACGTAATTGTGCTTCTTTTTATAATTTAGAATTATTTATTGAATAAAATGTTTTTTTATTTGATGCTGTTAACAATTCGTTTTCAATGTATATGCATTATATTTACCACTGTTATGATGAGGATATCCTTTGACCAGCAATGAAACAGCAAAAAATTGTAACTCGTTAAATAAGGAATACACTTCTTCGTAATAAGATAACACATTTAATATTAGGAATTAACGTGTATATTAAGTAATATCTCTGAACAATCAAAGGAGGCATAGAAAGGTCATTAATCATGCAAAACCCACAAACTTCATTGAAAGGAAGAGGATGTTATGCCAATATACAAATGATTAGCATTTAGAAATCAAGCGAAGCGAGAGGAAGAAATGACATCTTAAACTCTTGTTTAGAAAAAAAAAGTTATGCACCACGTTTATCAATCAAAAATGTATTTGAATGACATCCTTTCTTTGTGTTTCCCAGATTCTCATACTAAAGGACACTTTTATTGCTTTCCTTGTTTTAGTGGGCAATAGACCAGCCGCACCTGTTGTCAGCCGTCCATATCTTTCGTTTTTCAAGTGGGCTTGCTACACTTGTTCAGAAGGAACGGTCTACTATTCTGAAGAAGAGATAAGTAGGATTGTGTATTTTACGTCGGAGTGACGTGACGAATTATGACTCATCTATGTGACTTATAACATGTGGCATCAAATAGGGCTTGGGCCGGAGTAAACCCTATCTTGAAGAATCAGTGAGGGGGATAGTTTCTGAGGGAACCGATTGCGAAACGATTTTTTTCCCAATGAGAATTGTAAGAGATTTTGTATGGAGTGGAAAGAGAGTACTGTTGTAAATTATGGACCGGGGGTCTGAGTGGGTGGAGCTTAGTTGACACCCTGCTCTGATCCCACGTGGTCTCTCTCGATAGAAACCATATGTAACGGATTCTGGCTCAGTTGAAATCTTGAACTTGGCTTCAGCATAACTAGATGTGCTGATGTTTTCTCGTATTTTCTTGGCTTCGGCGTACTAGATTGCCGTTGTTTACTAGGATTTTTATCTTGAATATTAGAATTATCTTTAGTTTTAGTCTAATTAATGTAATGGTTTAATTTGTTAAAGATAGTTAAGTTTATTGTTTAAAGTTATTGCTACCAATAAATCTTGGAAGAATAAATTTCAGGACCCCAGAATATTATTATTATGATTATTAACACCACACACGCTCAACAGGTATTCACCACAGTACTGTCTGAGAGGTTAAGAAATAATTTTTTCTTACTCTCTTTATAATTTGAACTCTTGATAATTCGAAGCTTTTTATTGGTCCCAACCAACTTAGAATTATCGAGAGTTGACTGAATATGTAATCAGTGCCAATATAGTTACTAACTTTTCAAGTACAATAAAAATTTACCGGGAAAATGAAGCATGCAATATGAGTGTCATTCTGTATTTTTTTAATGAAAAAATATAATTGAATCTCAGAATAGTATTATTTGCCTTTTAATATGAACTAATAAGCCAATAGCATTAAAATTTTTAAAAAAATGATGACTAAGCTATATTTTAACACACATTTTCCAATTTAGATTCATAATTTAAGTAAATATGATAATTTTTTCAGAAGCAAAATACATAAATAAAGACATGGAGCTTAAAATCAGATTTAGAAGTGGAGAAAATTATTTTAATATATAAAATATTAGTTATAAAATGATGATGTTAATATATATTTCACAAAATGGATGGGAGATAGGGGATTAGAGGTTTATGTTTTTCAAAAAGTAAATAAATACTCTTTAAAAACATTCTCCAGAAGTAAAATAGTAGAATGTAGAAAACAATTTAATTTCAATTGCTGGAATTAATAGTTACACTTTCACAGATGTAAAAAATGTAATAATAATTCCTGAAGTTATCAAGTAGTGAAATAAAACACAATATTTTATAAAAGCAAATTTTGTTAGTTGTCCCTATCATTAATAAACAGCTTAAAAAATCAACACGAATTTTAATCACAAAAGTAGCGTTATTAAATTTTTGAATTGTCTCTTTCAATTTTTCACTTTATTAAAAAATAACTTTAAGATTAAACGAGATTTTAAATGAAGACGCATTTTTCAAACATGCATTTTTGTATAATTATTTCGAGTATTAATGTTAGTTTATATGTGAAAAATTATTATAATCTCTGCTTAGAAAAATTTAATTAACTCTAAGAGTTTTGAAATATATTTTCATGAACGTGATGCGAATGAAATACAGCAGTCTCATGCTTTTAATTCTTTGGTAAGATTAATATGCAAGCAATTTTTCCAGAACATTTTTAAGTTATCCGACTACTTGCGACAAAATTTTTTTTTAAATGGAGGTATGGGGATTTTTTTTTGTGGTTTTAAAATCTATTTAGTACATTTTAAGAAAAAATATGCTAAAATTCAGAAAAGAAAAAGAAATTACTTTTCTTAAAATGGGAAAAAATTGAAAAAATTTACAAAAAAATTATGTAAACGGGGTTCTTTGGTACAAAAAGTTTATGAACAAATTTTAAATTTCAATGTAGTGCTTTACTATTCATTTTTGAAATGATTTTCAGTATAAGAGATATTTTAAATTTTATAAAAATTGCAGCACTTTTTCTCAGTTACTATATGAAATTGCTTTAAAAAAACAGTGACTATATTCACATATGGGACTGTAAACTTTGTAATAAAACAGGGCTTGATGGATCTGAACGTTAATACACTTCTATTTTACAGAATATACACAGACAGTTTCAATTAATTATTTTCAAAATTTTTCGAACAATCCAGTCTCTATTTGAATATTTTCAAAAATACACATTTCGAGTAAAACGCATTTTAAGGTATGACATATCTGCTTTTACAAAACCGCTTGTTGTTTTTGTTCAAATGAATGGAAAATAATCAAATTGGTATTTTTGTAAAGTTAATAAGGAAGCTTATGAAATAAATAAAAAATAATAATCTTTGCAAAATTTACCATTTTAGGGTAATCGGATACATTGAAATGAAGACCATATATATATATATATATATATATATATATATATATATATATATATTAATATTTAATATTCGAACTAAAGAGAGAGATTAATTTTTTTTATTAACAAAAAATTGTGAACACATGAAAATAATATGATAAATCTTAAATCACAATTTATAAATTAATTCTGAGGTAGAATAAAATATTTAAAAAACATGATTGACGTATCTTGAAATTTCACTGTAAAAATATGCCAATGTATGCACTTCCTAAGAGATAATTTTAAAAAAAATGTGGTATTTAATTATTTGCAGTAAATTTATTCAAAATGGATAAAAGTATTTACACTGAAAAAAAATTTAGGATAGCCAAGACATAATCATGTGTAACTCAAAACCCTTTTATCTGCACTAAGCTTTGGCGTATATATTTTCTTATACTGATTGATAACCTAAAAACATAGCTTTCATACTATATGTGAGACAAAATACACCAAATAAATAGAGAGATGTGTCAGGGTTACGTAGATCCAAAACTTAGATAAAGGTATAGAAATAAGCACGTATATGATGATAAATGAGAAGTTCCAAGGTAGGACTATGACAAGGTAATCAGTAAGACTTCAGTAACCACTCTTCATAGTTTGGTAACTCAGATAAAAAAAATCATACATTTTCAGCGTTCGTGTGTATATAGCTTCGTAAATATTTAGATTGTTGACGTTAATTAAATAACGCATAATTTTAGATTAAATAGGATAACTGTAATGAACAGAAGACGCAAATGGGTAAAACGTATATATATATATATATATATATATATATATATGTGTGTGTGTGTGTGTGTGTGTGTGTATGTATGTATATAACCCACCAAACTTAAGCAATCAATGTGTTTCTCAACATATAACCATGGAACCTCATTAAAAAATGCTTTTTGCAACCAGTACAAGGAAAATCCCTCTGAGTAGAAAGGTAAAACACGTGCAAATGCAAACACCATGGCAGATACGCTCTTGAAGTTATGCAAACGCAAGGAATGAGGCTGCTCATTGAAAAGGTAACTTAAAATGCAAAAATAAAGATGCGAACCCACCAAGACCGCTGCTGCAAAGGAGCATATATCAAGTTTATGTTCGTGAATGAATCAGTTCGCAAGTGGTGTCCGGAGAAATGGTAATTTGGGGCAAGAAATTCGAAAAATTTAAATTTCTTCCAAACCTGAATAAAAACGAAAGTTTTAAAGGTTCAAAAGTTGTGTCCGAAGAAATGGTCATTTGGGGCATAAAATTCGAAATTTTTAAAATTTTCTTCAAACCTGAATAAAAAAGAAAGTTTTAAAGCTATATTCAAGAACAATAGATAATTTTCTTCATCTCGACGAGTTCTTTCAGAATCTGTAAAGTTTATTTACTTGAGTCCATAGCACTGCAAGAGGGATATCTGCAAGAGGGATTCCATAGCACTCCTTGGGTTTAAATAGTCTGGAACATCCGTTGGTTACCTTAACGAGACGCCTAGAAGCAAGATCGTATCCTTTGAGGAGCAAGAGACAACTGAAATAGAAGCTCCTTAAAGAGTGGCAACTTTCAGTTTAAAAACTGCTGGATATTCTGGTGTTGACAATTAACAGACTATCTCACGCAATCATTGAGGTTAGATTGGTTCATTTCTCTTATTAAAAGTATTTGGTTTGATACTTTTCCTCATGGCCAGACAAAGTTTTTTATTTGCGCCATTCTGTCAATAAAGCTTTTTTTTCTGCTTCGTTCCATAATGTACGCGAATAGTGTATTTTTTCCTAATATATTTTCAACAACCTTTACGAGCCTCTTTAGTGTATATTTCATGTTACTTATTAGATTTTTTTCAGAGTTATTGCACAATCCGAATAGTTACTTAAATTATTAGTGTAACATTATATACTTCGGACACTAGTATATATATAAACATAATTAAAATGTTTTTGATATTGTATACATCAATATAATTTCAATATCGTTTCTAAAAAGCAAAATAAATACAAAAGTAAGATTTAAAAAATATAACAAATGAAATTTTATTTTTTTAATGTTTTTATTGTTTTGTTCTTGTTGTATATGTTGATTTTTTTTTTATCAGAAAAGAGAAACTTATGTAATTTGCAATAAAATTACTCAGAGCTAAAAGAAATCATGTTTTTGAGAAATTTTAATTGAAGGAATTTTATCTGAATCTACAGCAGTTGAACTAGGATTATTCAATGATGACATTTCAGCTCAGCATTTCAGCTCAGAACAAACCCAGTGCTCCACAATTTAGCAAACAAATTAATTTGAAGAAGTACACAAATTATTACAAAGGAGGAATATTTTTAAAAAAAATATCACATAAATAGCAGAAGCATATATAAAGCAATTGTCAAAGCATGGTAATCAATCGTACGTTTAACTCCGTTAAGTTTTGTTTTTCACTGCCAATTTCAATAATTTACTTATAAAAAAAATCCATTTTTTTACTTTGAGTAAGTACTCTTAAAATAGGCCAGAGTAAACAAAAGAATACAAAGCAGATATTTATAAAAAATTCATTAGCGCATCTAAAGATTATATTAGAAAGACACAAATCTTGAAATCTTCACTTCACACCATAACAAATATCGTGGTATTGATGAATGAGAATGTTAAGAATGTTATCTGAAATATGTTAAACATAACAGACATTGATGTCTCTCTCCACTGTTCGTATTTGATGCAGTAATTTAGTTTTTGTATCACATTAGTCAATACACACGCTGCAGCGTAACACAAATTCATTTGACAGTGTAAGAATTTCTTCAATGGATTTTCCTGAAAAGGACTGCTCTTATAATTAGAAAGGATTCTGAAAAATTTCCTGGAAATCTGAAACTTCAAAAAGAAATGTTCTTTTCAGGTAGATTCGCTAATATTGCATCCAAACATCCTTTCAAACCTCATGAAAGCCATAGCTAAGAAAAATACTTATAAATTTTGAATTTGACAAAAATTTTAATATTCATAGTAATGAACAGTACTCATTATATAAGGAATATTTAAATAATCTATTCATTTCTACAAAAATGACTTCAAATTTAGTCAGATATTTTTATGAGCAAATACTCTAATAGGTAAATTTAGAAATATTTCAATTTAAAATTCTTATAAGTTTTAAAATTTTTAAAATCTCGACTACATTTGCTGATTATTATTATTAATTTTTAAAATTCGATTACATATTTTTGTCAGTATGAGCATAATTTCCAGACTCGAAACTTCGATTGAAATTTTCATCTTCGCAATGTTTGTGACCCAGAGTTTTAAAATTTTGTTTGCTAAAATGTAATTATTTGTCAGAAAGAGTATTTGTTTTTTGAATTAAATGTACACATATTTAGCTACTTCGGTCTTTATTTTAACATTACATGCCCGTGAAACTTTCAAAATTTTGTAGAGTATTTTATTACTATGAGTTCATTCAGCAGTATGATTATTTCGATGGTTCTTGAAAAAGAAGGTCATTTTCGAAAAATATAGGAAATAGTGGCATAATTGTAAAAAAAGCTTTAATAAAATCCCTCATCCGTAGATTTGGAAATCTGTGCAAACTTTTCAGTAAGAAAACGGAATAAAAAATGGAATTATAACCAAAACTCTTTGACTAATTACAACAAAAAAGTGAGCGAAAAAACTTTCTTGAAATATATTAAGTTTAATTCAAATATCACACATGTAATGTCCAAATAATAGTTTATAAGCTTCTACTCCAAGGCTGGTTAATTTTTTTTTTGCCCGTACAATGTTAAAATTTTTAGTGTGAAACAATTTTACAATGAATTACGTTGTGTGTACATTTAATATTTATATTTCCTTAGAATATTATTATATATCTTATTAATATTATTATACATACTACTTTTTTCATTTTTAACTTGCTACATTTTATCAAGTAATATTTTTGTCCATTACATCGGAACATGCTGAGATCTTCTGCAAAAAATAAGAGTTATTGAATTGTATAAGTTAAATGCTCCAAAAACCTATTAATCTTTTTCGCACACACATTTCATTTAAATTTTTTAACGAGCGTATACCTAAATGAGTTCTCATTTGATGTTATTTAATTATATAAGATATTTTTTAAATAAAAATGCATGTAAAAATTATAACATTGAAGCAGAAGCCGCAACATTTACTAATCTTTAGATACAATACCCTTTTTTTAATTCAAATTGTCAAGATAAAGCATAAAATGTTCATTGTTCAAATAATATATATTAAATTGAAGTACAAGGGGTATTTTTACTATTAAATTAAGTGTTTTTCATTTCGTCAATCAAATAAAATAGAAAATTTGATTACATCCATTAAGGATTTAAATTGTTAATCTAGCAAGGAATTTATTTGCTTAACGTGGGAGAAGAAGCACTAATGTTAGTCGTTGGGCGAGTTGACGGAATCACCCTAATCCTTTTATTTATAATTATTTGTATCGTACACGATTAAAATCGTAATTCTAGTACTTAAAAGAAAGTTTACTTACCTAATTTTAAGGAATTTTTTAATATTTATTTGATAGTTTGAGAAAAAAAATCAAATGATAATAAACTAAAATGTTTCAGATGTGAGTGACTTTAAAAAGAAACACAAATCACACATACACGTTTTGATAACGTTATAGGAATGTTATTTGAAGGCAAAACTGCCATATTTTGTTCAAATTGTTGTAGTTTTATTATCCTTTGGTGATCAACAAGTAACATTTTGAACTTTTTCTTGCTTCTGTCGTTTTCAAATGGCAAATTGTGTCTTGTGGGTATACTTATGGCTTCATATTTTTCTTGATGGAGTTCTTTAGGCAGCATTTGAAAATTTTCTTTTCGGCGCAGGTTTTTCCCTTGTTTGATCAGGTTCAACTTCCTTCAATGGATATCACTGTTGCACATTTCTATTTTTATATTCTGCTAATTTACATTTATAAACCAAAATAAGTCGTACAACACAGAAGTTAAAACCGCTAAGTTGCTCAGAAAATTAAAAATATATCCTGTTCATAGAAAATATTTGGATTAAAGTGGTTGCGCAGGGAACTCAGTCACCCCAAATACCTTAAGATTGTAAAAAAAAAAGTTTACCATTCCCGAAAAAAGAAGGAGATATGGAGCAAATGCATTTTAGTTCCCATGCAGTCTGTAATATAGGAGGATACTGACAAGGTCAAATCTAACAAAAATGAACAGTTTTCCCAAAATTAAAGATTTCAATAACTTGGTGTGAGTAGATCGCACCCGAGTTAAAACAGTAAAAAGTTAAATTAGAGTACATCATTTTGATTTCTCAGAATTGAATTTCTTAAAGCTCACACACTCACACTCAGAAAAAGTACTCAAATTAAAAATAATACGATACAAAATTATTATAATTTTTAGAACTAGACATACAAGTCTCGAATGTCTTGTTATAATTTTTTTTTAAGGTTTAGAACTTAATGCACACAAAAATGATGAAAATGCTCATAAAAATAGCTATAAAATCTGATAAATTGCTAAATACTTTTAGAAAATGTTTTAGGAATAAATACATATTTTTATTTACAAGCTCTTGAAAAGTAAAATTGCAACACTATGAAGAAATTCGCGTAAATAAATAAAATTTATGGATAATTATAGAGGAAAAACTTACTAAAATGAGTAAATTAACCTACTCATCTCTGTCACATGCAATACCGTTTCTTGCTATATAAACAAATATTCGTCTTACTCCTTGTATGCTGTCAGTGGCGGATTATAGCATAGGGACTTCTGAACATGAGATGCTACCTACCAGGATGACGACGAGGCAAAAGGATCGAATGTTCATACGGAAAACACTATTGGATCTCACAGTCATTTGCTGCACAATACAATAAGATGTAGATGTGCCAATTTTATACAAACCATTTCCATACGCCTTACAGAAGCGAATCATGAATCTGAGCATTCCTTTAATATAATTCCTTTAACAGTGAAATATAAATGTTTCCATCTACACTGGTACGAAGCGGGGGACCTTGGGAAGCCATATATTGATAAAACGTAGTGTTTAGTGATGCGCCCCGTTTGTGTTGGTGTCCGTTGATGAACGTGAACGCGCACGTATGGCTATGGTAAAATGTATCGTACTTTGGAGGAGAAAATATGCTTTAAATTTGGATTCAAAATAAAATGCTGTGTTTTTTTTTTCTAATGAGATGTCTAAGACAAAATTTTGTATTTAATTATTTAAAATAAATTAAATGTTTTAATATATTAACTCGGGTGCGGTCGCGTGAGACGCAGAGTCACCCCAGGCTTACGAAATTGTTAATTCTGGGAAATCTGATTATTTATTTCCGTTGACATGGACAGTATTCTCCTATATGCCAGTCTTCATGGGAACTAAAATGTATTTGTCACATAGCTCCCTCTTTTTTGGGAGATCCAATCATTTCTTTCAATCCTAAAGTAATTGTTTTGACAAAGTTCCCCACGCAGCCCCTTTTGTTCAAAATAGTTGCTATGAAAATGCTATATTTTTCCTCTTTTGAACAACTTAGGGCTTTTAACTGTTGTGTTGTACAAATTATTTTGGTCCATAAATGTAAATGAGCAGAATATGAAAAAGGAGCAAAAGGGATCTCTATTGAAGGAAATTGAAACTGATTAAGCAAGGGAAGAACCTGCACTGAAAAGAAAATTTTGAAATACTACCTAAAGAACTTCATCAAAAAAATATGAAGCCATAAGTGTATTACAAGACACACTTAATGCCACAAAGACAAAAGCGAGAAAAAGTTCAACATGCTGTTTATCGATCATCAAAGGACAATAAATCTACAACAATTTCAACAAAATATGACAGTTTTGCCTGCAAATAACATCCATGTAATGTTATCGAAAAGAGTCTGTGATTTGTGTTCTTTATTAAATTCACACAC
This sequence comes from Trichonephila clavata, assembly GCA_019973975.1. NCBI lineage: Eukaryota > Metazoa > Arthropoda > Arachnida > Araneae > Nephilidae > Trichonephila > Trichonephila clavata. The sequence goes on from BMAO01024472.1 coordinate 16,242, forward strand.
ATTTGAAACTTCTTGGTTCAGCTTGATTGATATTTTTTCTCAAATTAACAAAGAAAAACAGATAAATAGATAAGTATGATTTCTCTTAGTAAAATTATTCACTGGAATTACGATTTTTATCATGTACAATAAAATAATTAAAAAAGGATTTGAGTAACACTGTCACCTTGCACGACCATCAACGTTTATATGGTGTGCGCGCCTGCTGCCGGATTTATAATCATTCATATTTTCGGTTTATGGTATGTCCTTAAATTATGCAGCTAATAGTACTTTTGGGGAATCAAAACATTGGTTGATATTCTTTCTAAATTTTTGAATATTTATCCACTATCCAACGCATTAAAAAAAGAAATTAACTTATAAGATTTATAAATAATTTTACTCTCTAATCATAGATCTATGAGACAATAGACCATTAAGTGTAAGAAGTAACTCATTGCATCTGAATTCTGAATATTATTTACTAAAATGTTAAATTATCTTGAAAATAATAAATTTATTTCTATTTTTCATTTCTTTATTAGTTGTTTTATATTTAATTAAGACCAGTATGCATTAACTTAAAGAAAACTATTCCTGATGCTAGTTTGGTAAAATAGAAATTGTACTTATGAGTAATACAAGATCTGAGTTGATTTTCAAGAAAAATCTAAAAACATCTTAACACTTTGTTTGTGTTTGACACTCTGTTGGTAATGTTATATATAATAGCATATAGAGAATCTATCTCATACTTTTGAAAGTTAATGACAGAGAGATAATCGTCCTGTTAATTAATTATACCTCGTTGAGCTGCATATTCTTCGCATTTGATGCTCAGAAGAAATGCTATAGATATTTAAAATCAGAGTGCTTCTTTATTACTTGAATTCAATAATAATTTTTCTCTTGGGTAAGTACTTATCTCTACAATGACTATAATTTAAAGGAGCTGAATAAAATTTAGTGACTAAATTTTTTCATGAAATATTCCATTCTAAAACTTTTGAAATACAACATTTATTACACTGCTGGCCACCGTAAATGCAGCACCAAGAAAGACAAGAGATAGCACAACAAAATTTATTTTGTAGATACCATGTTGACTAAGTATCGAATGATTAAATTTATAGACTTCTGTGAAGTGTGGTTCCTGCCAGAATCAAAAGCGAGAGAAGTCGCCATTGTTGGAGATCACCGCTGCCATACGCCTCGGCATTGATTCAAACAGACATTGGATGGGTTCTTGGGGTACAGCAGACCAAGCAGCTTCCACACGTTGCCAAAGTTGATCTGGTGTGGCAGCTGGAAATGTAATCTGGGTCAATGGTTGAGCAACCATGGACCACATGTTTTCTGTCGGTGAAACATCCGGAGAGTGAGCCAGCCAGGGAAACAATTAAGTCTGGTGATTGACGAAGAACCTTTGGACAATGCGTGCCACATGTGATCCTGTTGAAATATGGCTATAGCCAAGCCCTGAAGGTAAGGAAGGACAACTGGCTCCAACACCTCGGAGATGTAGCCCTGGCTGTTTAAAGTACCGGTAATGCATACTAGAGGAGGGCGATAGTGATATCCAATACCGCCCCATACCATAATACCCAGTGCAGAACCAGTGTGGAGGTGCCAGCTGTTCAGCATCCTCTCTCTGCGGTGTCTCCAGAATCGAATCCGACCATCGTGGTGTTCCAGACAGATGCGTGACTCGTCAGTAGAGACAACTTCATTCCATTCTGCCACCCACATCCTTCTTTCATCGCACCATTGACGGCGGAGACGTGTGTGGTTCTGCGTCAAGTGTAGACTAAGCAATGGACGTCTTGCGGACAGACCAATATGCTGTAAACGGCGTCGAATGGTACACGCAGACACTGAATGGTGCGTTAAAGACTCAATGTGCTGTGCTATGGTTCGTGATGTGACTGAGCGATCCGTCACTGCCATGTGCACAATTTGCCTGTCCTCACGTGAAGTGGAGCACTGAGGTGGATGCAATCGACCACGTCGATCCGTCGTACAACCTCTGCATCCAATGGTCACATATCCGCATTACAGCTGTTTGGTTTCGTCCAACACGACTATGGATTCCCTTGAAAGATAATCCACAACCTCGGTAGGCCACAGTCCTTCCTCTGTCGAACTCGGATACTTAATCAAAAGCTGATCGCTGTTGTCTATGAGACATAACTGGTTGTTGTTTGAAAAAACCACTAGAAAAACACAATTGCCGAACTTGAAATCGTCGAAAACTCCAAGCCTTAAACAGCGTTTTGAGGTGGCGCCACAGACGTGAGTGATGTGTTTGCGCTAAAATTTTAATCATTTGCATATCTCACCTCCACTAATGCATGTTGTAAATTTCATGTTATTTGCGTGCTTCCTTCAGGGTGTTGCATTTATGGCGGACAGCAGTGTAGTTTTTTAGTCATCTTATTCCCGTTTTTCTGTAACTGGAAAGTAAGCAAACTATGTTCCAGAAATATATTGCTCTGAAAATTGTTCATTTCAAAAAAGTAAAAGAAAACAATTTACATAATTGTTTGAAAATGTGATAAAGTTTTTATTTATATATATTTTTTGTCTATTTTCCGAAAAATAAGTTACTTTAAGATCATAAATCAGTTTGTAAGTTTTATAAAAAGCAATATTTTTTTTAAAAAAATATTTTTTTCGGAGCATTTTAAAACTTTTTCTCGACTAAATCAAATATAACGTACTCATAAAAATAAGTTTTAATTATCACCAATATTAAAACTGTCAAATACTTTTTAAAAACATTATTCGTAATCTTTCTACTCTCGAGCAAAAATTTGTGAAAACTGCCAGAAGAAAGAAAAAAAATAACAATATCTTCTGCAACTATAATAAACTTTAACCCAACATATATCTTAACAATTTTCGTGTTTACGAGAAAAAAAAATGTTAGAAGCAATAAAAACACGAAATTCCCTCGCTCAGAAGTAAATGAAGCGGAAATATCAGTAAAAACATGACACGCTGTCTTCTCCCAACAGTTCAGGAAATCAGTTGCGATAAGAGGAGCTAGTAATTAGTGAAACCATTACGCTGAGTTATCTTCCAGTTCGATCTAACTTCAAGGATGCAATCAATGACGAAAAATTATACATCCATCACTACAGATTCTGTGGATATTTCAAAGTATCATCTTACATGTTTCATGATTCAATTACCTTGTAAAAAAATATAATACTTCTTTCGAAAATAAAATTAAAGAACATTGCTTGATCAGAAAAATCTGAAAATTTTAATGATGCAATATAATTAAAATCAAAAAATTTCTCATTCTGCCTTAAACTCACACAGAAGAAAAGTTTACAATACTTTTTAAGCATAAAATTAGTAAACAGATGGAGTAGAGTTACAATAAATTGTCATTAAATGTAGGATTTAATATCTAAAACCCATGTATTGGTGAGATTAATGTCAAAAGGGATGTTTGGTTAAACCTTTGAGGGGTGGTAAATTTGCAGTAAAATCACATTTTTCTTATTTTTTTCCATGAATGAAAATTAGAGTAATCTAATTGAAATTAACTTGTATACATAAGTGATGTTTATAGTTTTTAGTAATAAGAAATTGAAAGTTTTCAGCTCATTAGGGGTCTTAGGGGTGTTAACTTTTTCTGGATGGCTGCAAATATAAACAATACTCAAATACATATAACTCTTTTAAATTAAAACTAAATAATTCGAATCTTTTACACATTATTTATAAGGAAATAAGGCTTCAGAAAAGTGTATATAAAATGTTTAAAATATAATCATAATTTTAAAAATTATAAGTATATGAAAATAAAAATGTTTTTATAAGAGATATTAGTTAAGTTTTACTGCGTGCACGCTATTTTCTAAAATAGTAGCCTTTGATGCAAAAAACTTTATAGAATTAAAAAATGTAACATATACTGTAAGCCCTAGTAAATTAAGAATAATATGTCTTTTGCATTTCAAAGTATTTGAAAAATATTAAAAAATTTAAAAAAATTTTTGAAAATATAAATCTTTTTATTTTTTAAAAAATGTAATTTATTATTATATTTATTTAAATTTACTACGATGTAATAAGGATACATTTAACTTTATAAATCAACTTATTGCTAGTAATTAAAGCTAATACTTTTGAAAATAGCATGTGCGCAGTAAAACTTAATTAATATTTCTTATAAAAACAATTCTTATTTTAATATGCTTATAATTTTTAAAATTATGATTATATTTTAAATATTTTACACTTTCCTGAAGCCTCATTCCCTTTTAAATAATCTGTAAAAGATTCGAATTATTTAATTTAAATTTAAAAGAGTTATATGTATTTGAATATTGTTTATATTTTCAGCCCTCCAGAAAAAGTTAACACCCCTGAGACCCTTTCATAATAGTATTTTAATGTTGTTAGAGCGTTCAGTATTCAAGTCTAAGACTATACAATCACAATTCATCCCATAAGAAGTTTATATTTATAAATCTTACGTTAAAGGTTTCACTATGTAACCACTGATCACCGGAGGCAGGGTTTTTTAACCCAGTCGCCCTGATTTTAATCAGATGTGTGGAAATCTTTTCCTGGATATTTTGAATGCAGAGGAACGTTTGATAATATTATTGATGGTTATTTAAAATACTGAAAAAAGTATGTAACTTAACAACAATGTGTAATAAAGCAATAAAAAACATGCATCAATAAATAACACGCATACTCTCATCACAGAACATGGGTGCAAATCTAATAGAAGACTGGAATTTTTAAATCTCTCTTTAATTTCTCACAAAACATAATCAACTTTCCACTAGTTGATAATCTTTTCAAATTAAGTGCCATATTATGATTTCATAATTATTTTATTTTTTGCAGTTAAATACTGTAAGCAATTTATTGATTTAGAACACATTTTCTTATCTTTTTTACAATATTTTTTTAAGTAATTACAGCTTATATTGAATTATCATGCTATCTATTCACATAGAACTCATACATAGACTTCATGCAAATATTGCAAGTTTAATCAGTATAAAAAGTTTTTTTTTTCACAAATAGTGTTGCAGAAAAAAAAATGTTAGTAATTTTAACTAAATTTTATATACAATTTATCATTTTGCACCCCATATTTTTTAAGGTATTCATGTGTTAAAAAGATTAAACACATTATTAGTTTTAATTTCATTCTGAAAGTTCGTATCTATAGTTCATTCGTCAAAAATTTGTGAGTATTGCTTTTATATACTATGTAGGCAATCACGTTACCTAAAGAATTTTGACATCAGTTGCAAGATGTGTGGATGATCTCGTTTTTCAAAGTCTCAGATGGGCCGTGGGTTTGCTGTGAAACCTTCATTTCTGACACAACATGTAACTCTTGATTTTTTTAAAAATATATATTACTATTTCACGCGATCAAAGTAATATATTTCATGCATTCTCTTTGTACCATAATAAAATTTTCCCTACAGGGCTGTAAGATTAAAACACACTGATATATATGTATATATATATACAGGCTATATATATATATATATATATATATAATTCCCGAACCGTTCGGTTTAGATATGCACTTCCAAATTGAAAAATGTTTTAAAAAAGGTCAGGTATGTTTTTACGTCTTTTCGAACCAAAAAACCCATTTACAAAAAAATTACAAATATTAAACTTTTATACGGTTGCCAGGTCCTATCACTTATATTTAGAAAAAGATAATATACACAAAAACAAACACAAAAAGTTTCATTTTATTACGATAAAAACTGACCGAGTTATGCCTACATAAATTTGAAGCATCTGAGTTGTTCAGAAAAGGGGGTCGTATATAAATTGAGTAATTCACTATCTATAGAAAGAGCAAAAAAAAAAAAAAAATAGCACCATAGAAAAATTAAAACATCGTAGTAAACATCATAGATTGACAATTTGTATATCTGTATGGCAAACAATAAAAATTAAATTAAATAAATACAACTCGTACCGAAAAGATTAAAACAGCTTGATTTAACAAAAAGCAGCAAAATAATACAGGATTTACCGTTCAAATTATAGCATAATGTGGAATGATAAACCAATCATGAATCAGAGGCTTTATTATATCAGAATGACCAAATTAACTTAAATAATGGTGAAGGCACGAGACATTGAATACGTTTATTGCAACTCCTAGTTTTATACAAGCACTGAACAGCACGGAGATTGTGCAATAAGATGGATGTTTTCGAGTTGGAAATTTAATGGCATAAAGTCTTGCTGTCTCTTTCTTATTTCGATTACACTGCCCATAAAACAGTACCATTTCGCAGTATTCTTCATTTGTATACATCTAGTTCTCCCGCACTAGAATTCGTAAAATTAGAATACGACTGTATGCAATTGCAAACGACTACACAACAGATTGTTAACGTTTGTCGTCATGATCGGCAAAAACGCAGCAAATCAGACTGAAGCCGCCGCATATAAGTCTATTTTTTTAACTGCTTTTGAAATGTTTTCTTCTCGTCCAAAATATTTTGTTTTTTCTACGTTTTACACGTACACAGAATAAATTTTATTTCTTAAGTACTCAATTATTGTATTATTTACGTATGCTTTTAAATTTAAAAACGATTTACATAAGAGTGACGTGCAAGAGTGAAAGTTTCCTGGCAGAGTTCCAATTAATTTCACTTTGGAGACGGCCCCTTACTAGCTTCTTGAAAATGGCCGGGAAAATTGAGGAAATTTACGATTTTCAAAGTTCCATAACTCGGCCAATTTTTATCGTAATTAAATGAAACTTTTTGTGTTTACTCTGTTTTTGTGTACTGCATCTTTTCCTAAATATAAGTGATAGGACCTGGGGACCATATAAAAATTTAATTTTTGTAATTTTTTTCTAAATATGTTTTTTGGTTCGAAAAGCACGTAAAAACTTTCTTTACCTGTTTTAAAACATTTTTCAAATTGGAAGTGCATATCTAAACCGAACGGTTCGGGAATACGCTATTGGGTCACATTAAGGCTGGACACCCTGTATATAATCCTTTCATTTGTGGAGATCAGCGATATGTACATTTTTGAAGTAAGAATTTTGTCAAAAAATAACTTTTAGAAATGCTAATCAATCGTTTAATTATTTTTTATATGTTAGTGAAATATAATATATTTTAAAAATTCTTTATATTATGTCTATATATACCTTTAACAATATTTCTTTCTCATTAGAATCATGTAGAGTACTTAATTTTCTTTTCATAGATATTGAAATTGCAATATAAATGCAGATTTTTGAGCAATTTTTTATTTTTCTTTACTATTACCTAACTTCCTGTAGGAATTAAAGTACTTTTTTTGAAATATAAAGTTATAATTTTCTTCATATTTAAGGATTTAATAAATTTATTAATTTTTATTATATTAATAAACCTTGTTAGTATACAGTTCAGTCACATTAATGTGACCACCTGTCAAAAGCCAGAATAACCTCCTTTAGGGTCAGAGGAGTGCTGCGAGACGCGCATTTAGGTTCCTGAAGGTGTTCTCTGGGTTGTTGAGCCATGCTAACTCCAGTGCCATGGCCAGCCAAGTTAGATTACGCGTGTGAGGACCCATGGCACGAATAACCTGACCGAGATGGTCTTAAAGATTCTCGATTGGGCTTAAGTCATTTTAATTTGCTGGCCAGAGAAGAACGGTAATCTCATCCTGGTACTTTTCAAACCGCGCACGTACAATTCCAGCTGTATGACACTTCGCATTGTCCTGCTGGTATCTGTCATCAATCCTGAGTAAAAACACTGCACATATAGAGGTGGACATGGTCTGCAAGGACAGATGCGTATTCGTATTGATCCATCGTGCCTTTCACATTGATGAGTGGACAAAATGAATGTCAGGAAATCATTTCCAAGATTATAATGGTCCCGTTTTTATCATGGACCGTTCCGGCAATAGTTGCAGGGTATTTGCTGTCAGAGGTTTCATGTCGTATACGCCAACGTCCATCTGTGTGATGAAGTAAAAAATGTGATTCCTCGTAAAACGCTACCTACCATTTAGTAGACGTCCAGTTGTAGTACTGGCGTGCTAATTCCAACATTTGTTGCATTGAACATAAGTCAGCATATATGCATGAACCAGGCTTTTACTTCGAAGGCCTGGAGGCAGCAACGTTCAACGAGAAGTAGTTTGAGAGACACTGTTGGTAGCCTCTTGGTTCATCTGGGTGGTCAGTTGCCCAACGGTACCACGTCTATTCATTCGAACTCAACACCGCAGCCGTCGTTCACCTCTGTAAACTATAGTCCATGGTACACCCCATTTCCCACGTTACTGAATTTGGACAGATTGGTAGCTGTTTTTTGACTAACAACTGACACACCTCTTTACATGTTTTACCACACAGTTTCCTGGAAACGATGAATATTATTTCTTTAAAGGAGAGCATTTCTTCGAATATCTGTGAAAGGAATAAATACATTAGTGTTTTCATGAAAATTGATCGTTGTTTGTGGAACAATCGTATATTTTCTACTAATTCCATATCTGAGTTTGTTAACTGCTAGTAGTTGGTGAAGTTTTAGTTCAACCATTTTATTGTTGTAGGTTATTTTTGCTATTCTTTTTTGTAAAATGTTTTTTAGAATCGTGCCTTTTCTCCATGCTCAATTTAATAAGCAGCGCAGATGGTTCCAACATAAATATACTGTCAATATATTGTGATATAATGAATATGTGGATATTTGCATGATGCCTCATAGTACAAATAACCAAACGTGGATAATTTAATAGAGTAATTAGGATAATTTATTTTACTTTCATCTAGAAGATACATATTTACTTTTAAAAACGGGGCATTTTACAAAGGAAGATAGAAGTTTTTTTTTGCAGATTTCATTCTCAAAAAATTTTTCACTTAAGCAATTTTCAGTAATATTTTTAATTTAATAACTCTGATAAGGACATTGCATTTTTGATTTTTGAGATATTGCTCTAAAGAGTAAATTTGTTTTATCAATTTAGGTAGAATTGTCTGTAGAATATCAGAAACCTCTTTAACGATCTTAGGTTTTGAATGATGGAATAACTAATTATCTCAAAAATATGCAATATCGGAAATGGATTGCATTTAAAAAAACTGTTGGGATACTTATGATAAATTAGTCCACAAGGACTAGATGCATTGATTAATTTTGTACTGGTGTTAAATAAATTATGCTTCTAATAACGTGATTTTGTTTATTAAACCACATTCAAATGGTCAACGTGTTTTTGCTTTGTACAAATTACATGAATGTATAACTAAAGTGAAAAAAAAAATGGTCTTCATTCCGATTACGTAATGTTCAATATCGACTAAAAAACCATAGACATCCGTTACACATATATGCAAATTTAAATAATTGGCTATGTTTAAGGTATCTTAGCCATGTGATATATTTAGAAATGCTTAAAGTTAATTATATCTTCACAAAACGGAAAAGAATATGATTTTCAATGCTTATTTATCGGACTTAATATTTCCCACTAGAATTTTTAAATAGTGCATGTTCTTAATCAAAAAAAATAAATGATTTATATATTAGGTTTTTTTTTTGCCTGAAATTATTTATTTCTTATTTTTAAATTTTTTTAATTATGTACCCGATCGCTAATATAAATTTCTTCCCTTTATTTGTATTCAAAGGGAAGGAAAACAATAACATAATGCATATTAAATATATTTGTAAATGCCTGGTAAACTATATCTTAAGCTAATAAATGATGTACATAGTACTTTAGGAAACCGGAAACCATTTTAGGATATTTCATAATGTACAGGGATACAAACCGCATCAACGTAAGGTGAAAGTTTAATTGGCATCAAGTAATAGTTGAATAATACTATGTTTCTCAAGCTTTCAATATTTGTGACCCAATTTTCAAACATAATTTTAATCGCTCCCCTCTCCATAGAATAACAATGTATTGAATTCAAAACTATATACTCTAATGCTAAAGGTACAATACGACTTTAACTATAAACCGGGAAAATTATCAAGGTAAGAACTACATTTCGTTTTTTGAAGTATATATGACAATCCCATGGAATCCCTGGTAATTACTAAACTTATCCTTAACTAAATATTTTAAAATTAATTATCAAATAAATAGTGCAGTATTTGTTTTTTATTATGTCAGAATGTATTTTGTTTTGCTTACTTCAGTAAATTACTAATTTTTTTAAATAATTTTTTTCCCCTCCAACTTTTCAATATGCTTGTGCCCCCGAGTAGGGATATCATGCCCGGGGGGGGGGCAAACCCCTCAGTTTGACAAACGCTTTTATAATGAATATTTGAGTATTTTCACAACAATATGAATTGAATATCTAAATTTTAAGTCAGTATTACAATTGCTATTGGTATTCGTAAGTTTGTACTATGTATATTTTTTCTAAATATGTTTGAAGGTATAAGCGATGGTTTTAGATGCAAAAGCTAATAGCTTAGAGGATTTGAAAAGAGGTTGATAAAAACGGATTCTATAAAAGAAAGATAATGCATAAAACGTATTAGTATTATGTCTAATACTTTTTGGCCTTCAACTAAACAACACTCATAATTGTGATATTAACTTAAAAGTTAAAACACCCGTTTGTGCCATATTCTCCAATATCCAGTTTCACGGAAAATCGCAACTTATCACGAATTTAAACGATGTTTATATGAAACGATAAACTTTGAATATTATGAAGGGTTAGCATATGGTATTTAATAAAAATATGTAATACTTTAATTGAACTTGATGATGAAATATTTCACCAAGTTTTATTTCAAACGGAAGTGAATTTCAATTTTCAATGCTTTTCCCTAGATAAATAAAATAAATTGCCGTTCTTTACCGTAATATGAAGGAAAGATCACAACATACCAAATGATTCGCGTGTTTTTTCCCTTTTTCTGACACAGAAAATGCAAAGATATGGAATTGAGAAATTTTGCAGTTAATTTTTCGGAACATTTTTGAATGAAAAAGGAAGGTATTAGCATATTCCCACTAAATTAAATGCGGTTTTTCGCATGATCTCAAAAACTTTTTCCATAAGAACTACAACTCAAATCCATCCTTTCGAAAGACTAATTTTGAAAAGTATGCGAGAAGGAATTTTTTTTTCTTTGAGCTTTGTAATGATCCTTCTGTTCATCCCCCCTAACTTGAAAGTTTGAAAGAATTCTTCCAGTTTAATGTATTTGCGTTCGCGTCACTTAACGCTAGTTTTACATGCCAAGTGACTAATTCACAAAATAATTACGCACTTCTTAGACAAAGTAAAGTTACAAAAGGAGATGATTTTTTTTCAAGAAAAACTGGCCTGAAAAAAATTGGAAATGCAAAGATTAAATTCATATCTATATAAATACAAATAAAAAAATCATACTGATAACTTTTTGCTTCAGTAGTGTATTCACAATCTGTATATAAATTATTTATAAAAATACATACAATTATTTTTAAGGTGAAAAAATTTCCCTCAAATAAAAATAAAATCAATTAATTTTAATTTCTTTTAGTTAAATTAAAAAATATGAATTTAAAAAACATTAAATCTGAAAATATATTCGATTTTTAGATTGTATTTTTTATCAAATTTGAAATAATAGAAAAATTAATACACATAATCCGATTTTCAAAAGCTTTAATAAATTGTTTATATAACCATGGTTAAATTTAAATTTGCATTGACACTTAAGCAGAACACAACTTTAATTAAAATTTTATATTCAGGCTTTCTCAATTCAAATTCACTCATTAATTATATACTGATTGTAAAAACTTGTATTTAAAATTTTGAGCTATAAAATGAACACTTAAGATTTAGATAAAAGTTACACTTCGTAATACGAAAATGAAATAGTTTCCTTAGATTAAATTAATTTGGAATATTCTGAATTTATTCATAAACTAACAAAATTAACTCTGTTACACATCACAAAAACTATTTTACAATTCAAATTCTAATTTTTTAATTAATTACATTTTCTTTAAAAAATGTTCTTAAATTGAATTAAATGTAAAACATTTCCTTAAAAATGTAATTTTTTAAAAAATTAGAATTTTTTTTCAAATAAAAAAGAGTTCTTGTGATGGTTAAAAGAGTTAAATTACTGACACGATATTTACCCTTATTTTCACGGACAAGCAATAAAAGTAAGAATAAGATTTTTACTATTTTTTATTTAAACAATGTATATAACTCTAATTTTTTTTTTAGAAAATCATTATGTTTCTTTTTAACTGATATTACAACAACGAAAAATTAAAACACATAATTCTTATTACTGTGTAATTGGTTGAGAAGGAAATTGTGTCATACCGTAGAAAAATATTGCGATATGAAAGATAAACAGGAAAAAAAAGCAATTTAAGCTGATATATCTTTGTGTATCTCAAATTTAGTTTCCCAATAACAGAATAAAAAAAATTCCTTTTCTGTCTGCACCAAAGGCGATAGTAACAAAATATAAAAGGTAGATGTGCCATTGAAAACATGGATGAAGTTTTAAAATAAGAATACGTATACAATGATAAATGTAAGGTTCAACTTTCGAGAGGTGTGACGGGACAAATCCCTCAGTAATCATACTTCATGGTAGAGGGAAATAAAATAATCCTTCTTCAGAATTTGTATGTGTTAAGTTTACTGATTACTGACATGTGTGATACATGTAGAGAAAGCATGTTTATCGGGGGGGGGGAATTAAGGTGTTTTTTATTCTAAGGGAAAGTAAAGAAAAAGAAATAAAAAAAAATATCTGATCGATTTTTGTTCTTGCGGAAAGAAATATGTTATTTAAAATATAAAGCAGTAAGAAGAGAGAGGAGAAAAAAGCACATTTATATAATTACAAATAATGATACTTTAATACAGTTCCTAAGGTATCATTATAATTTTCAAAATTTTAGTGCCTCTTATTTTTTATTCATTTACTGTCTGTTTTTGACTAAGATAGTACTTAGGCCTTTACTCAACTTGTGATGGATCTATACGTGGTTCTACTAATCCCTTCATATCTCTTTAAGGAAAATATTTATTTCAACCAACTTTCATCGAGTAAGGAAACGGGATTATGTAAATGAGATATATAAATTCTGTTTTCGTGAGCTTGAGGGTTGACACGTTGATTTGACACGTTGGAGTTGTCACGTTGAAGTTGATACGTTGGAGTGTGCAAGTAGGAGTTAACATAAAGTCTGCGAGTTAGTTGTTAGTTGAAGATTGAAATGGAGTGGAATTAGTTAAAGATTACAGAGCGTGGAACCAACAACACTGATCAAGCCAAAGTGAGCACCTACAAGTTTCCAGTGTAGGATCTGATGCATAAAAAGTTCAGGTACTGTGCGTTTGATTTAAGTAGAAATTAGTTTATTAGGGTGCGACGTAGTTTAGAGCGTATTTAAGCTGCCTTAGATTCAATTGAGGGTCTGTAGTAGTATCCCCATATTATAGAATCTCACATCCGCGCTCTACTATATTTCTTTTACCTTAATTGGAATTGTATTGTGTCTGAGTGATAATTAGAATTAATAAATTGATTAGATTCAAAACATCTCTGTGGATTATTCTGTTTCTCCCCTACATCTAGCCGGGTTTATAGGCAGACAAGAGGTTTCAGATGTAAGCAGGAACCAACCACTATCAGAAACATTCTAACTAAAACAAGTGAGGCGATTTCAGACTTTATTTGAAAATTTCAAGACCATATTATTCTTAGAGTGAACCATCATTTTTTTTTTGTTCGAAGCAGTTCAAACATAGATTCTAAAATTCTAAAGTTGTGGGGTTCATCTATGAGATGCTGGATAACTTTGGTCAAATAAGACTAGAAGTCCTTCAAAATTTATACGTTTATTCTACAGAGGAAGGCACATAAAAATAAGTTTAAGCGTTCGGCTAACGCTGAGAATACAATCAGTTCTGAATATATTCCTCAGCTCGCAGATTGACGTTACAAACAACGACACCAAGCGGCAGTTTTATTTCGCTTCTTTTTTACAACAATCATATCCTCTATTCGTTTTAGGATAATCTTACATTATTGAAACTGCTAAACTGTGGCTCATTATCCCTTTTTGTAATACCAATTGCTAATATAAGAAAGCTTTAGATAATCATTATACAATTACTTTTTTCGGTAACATATGATTCAAATTCGTAGATTTGTAAGAACATCGTTATTATGAACAAGTTCCGTGAATTCTATTACACTAAATTGTGCTTGCATAATATATATAATAATTGTTCAAAAATTCAATGAAATATTGAATAATGAACTTATGCGATACTAGATATTAATATAGTATTCCTAAGCAACGATGAAGAAATTGAAAACTTTGAGATAATTAATGGAATAATTAGAAAAAATATTTTTTTTATTTAAAGTATCCTTCATTTTCGCAGAAAATACCAATCCTTCTTTATATGTAATTGTATCTTTCGGATTTAAATACTTTTCTTCACGTTCAATGATTCATTAAAAGATTAGAAAGAAATTTTGTGATTGTTATTAGTTAGTTCTAGTTATTTAAGAAAATTTTAAAATTAAACTTAGAATGCACTTGTTAAAGTATATATAAATAAAGGAAAATCACACTTTTATCCCCGAAATTATATTGACTGGTGACAAGTTGTGTTAATAAAACTCCTGCAAAACTCACTTAAGAATAATATCGATTTTCTTAAGAATGTTTTTTATCGCACTTATTTCTTTTAAACAAATAAAATATTAAAACCATTAGAAACATTTTTTTAAAAAAAATATTCTAACATAAATATAATTAATTTTAAGGCCAAATGTATTTGCATTTTATTTTACTATAGAAATAACGTATGAAAATGGTAGTTTATGACAACATTTTGAGTTTTGTGGTACCTAATGATTTCTGGTTGAAATATTACGGGCATTAAAAGATTTTTATTGCTGGTCGACACAAAAATTGAAACATCTAAAAAATTATAAAAAAAAGTATATTTTACAAATTTTAGTGTGCGAAAGATGCCACAATCGATATATAAATATGTTAAGAATTCAACCATGTACTAAACACAGGATTGTTATAAATCTGACACGTGTGTTTTGTAATACTCACTTCAAATACCAGCGATATTTATATGAAGTCTTGATTATTGGTGAAAATGTAGTAAGATTTAGTCATAACACTATTAAAATTGTAAGAATAAATTTTGTACACATCTAAATTAAAAATAAGTAAACTTATTAAAATAAATACTGATTGTAAAATATTTAAAATTACCTTTTTTTCACTTCGAGTACATATCATGATTTGATTGGAAAAGTCTTAAAATGGGAAATGTTTATCTTCAAATATAAAAAATGGGCGCAGGTTATTTGTCAATTATATTTCCCAAATGAACAAGTATTGCTTTTATGAGTATTTAAAGTAACTTTATATCCATTAATTACACTATATTAGATTGTTCTTTACAATTAATATAGTTATTAATTTTACTATTGTTGTCTGCTACTACCGATTTTATCAGTAACCAGACACTGCAGTTCTCAATAATCATCACAGATGTTCACTTGAAAAACTATCTGGAAAGATAGGTAAAAATCATTGTTGTTTCCTTTTTTGGAAAGGATGAATATGGCAGTTTATTTAAATTTATATACTTCGTGGTTTAAATTGGAAACTAATGGCTTAAATAATGTTATTTGATAGCATTAGGAAGTTAAATCAGACAGAATTATAGTAACTTGTAGTGATATTACTTTAAATAATGGAAAACTAGCTGTCCGTCTTAATAAGAGCAGATGAGAGTGAATGCACAAAGTAAATGGCTAGATTTAAAATAGCAGGCAAATAGTTTCTGTTGCCAAAAACGTGCTTGGCTACTCATAGTAATTTTCATCCCTTTCCCATCACCTCTAAACATGTCGTAAAACACGGAATGCAATTTTATCATTTGTGTTGAGAATGGAATTTCGTGAATGCTCAAAATTCATATAAAAAAAGAGATAAGCCTGTGCTGGAAAATGCTTGAATGAATAGCATTCCATATTGTCATTTTTGCTGATAAATTGATGTCCGAACGTTTTACATGATATTGATATTTTTATTTATTGTTACTGGCTATAGTTTTGTTTATAGATACATGAATATAATAATTAACACTTTTAGAAAATGAGTTTGAATTCGACAAATTGAAAAAAAAATGACGGTACATTTAACCAAGAATTTAAAAATATATCAGGAATTTGAAAGTTTAATTAGCATATAGATATTCACAATGTTGGAATTTCCTGAAAAAACTAGGATTATGAATTGCATTTAATTTTAACTGCTGATAAAATTTGGAAACGCCCTTTACGTAATACATTGTTTTTGTCACAGTCTCTCAAATATCTATATTAGAGATTAAAGCCTATTATTATTTCTAATCATTATAAAAATAGAAATTCTAGTTTGTCTTCTAACACAAGAATAAGAATATATATATATTTAAAATGCTTCAGTCTCAGAAAACTTGCATTGCTTTTTTATTACTCCAAAATTGATAACATTATTATTAAAAATGAGCTGGTTAGTATTGGAATTCTGCACCCTACTTTATATGAAACTTACATATAATACTTACATTAATTAATAATATCTCTCCATCGGAATCAAATGTTTACTTCCAATAATTTAATACATAATAATATACTTACGATATTCTACTCTCGCTTTAAAATTCGTAAAGATTATTTACGGTTATCGACTACGTTCGGAACCATGAATTTGAAAAAGTAGTTTAAGAGAATAATGTTTTTGATATTTAGAGTCATTTGAATTAGAATATGCATACACAATTGTTTTAATAATATTGTTACAATGAAAAATTATTTAAATGTAATTATTTGGCAAAAAAGGAGGGAAGAATG
The DNA here is from genome assembly GCA_019973975.1 of Trichonephila clavata. NCBI lineage: Eukaryota > Metazoa > Arthropoda > Arachnida > Araneae > Nephilidae > Trichonephila > Trichonephila clavata. Next base: position 33,134 of record BMAO01024472.1, read on the forward strand.
ACGCATTTTCAAAATATTCTCCATTCATGAAAAAATGCATCTACTACTATATTAATAATATTTTACTTATATATAGAAAATGCTTTTATATACAGAGCTTTAACTACGATTATTTAAGGGGTCTCAGGGGTGTTAAAAATGTTTCGAGAGCACAAAATACGAACAATTTTCGACTAGAAATAATTCTTTGAGGTTAAAATGAAATAATTTGATTCTTTTACACATTTTTTATAAAGGAATAAAGTTTAAAAAAGTATAAAATGTCTAAAATATAATCATAATTTTAAAAATAATAAGCACATAAATATAAGAAATTTTTTTGTAAGAAACAAATAGTAAGTTTTACGACGCGCATGATAATTTCTGAAATAATAATTCTAATTACTAGCAATAAGTTGATTTATAAAGTCAAATATATCCTTATTAGATGGTAGCAATTTTATATAAATAGAATAAAAAATAATATTTTTAAAAAATAAAAAAAGTACATTTTTTAAATTTTTTTCAAAAAATTTAATTTTTTTGAAATTTTTTAAAAAATTACAAATATGTAATACTATAAATAGCTAGGATTTAAAGATTATGATAGAGTTTATAATTCTGTAAAGTTTTATGCATCAAAGTATAATAGTTTTTGAAACGCAATGCGCGTAAGTGAAAAAAACACAAACTGAGAAAAAAGGCTTTAAAGTTTTAAATTGAATTTGAGAAAATAAATTTTAAAACTTACATGCTAAAATGCTCCAGGATCATACGATATGCCTTCCTGTTGCTTAAACAGCTCAATTTCTTTACTCTTTTCAAATTTTTTGGCTCTGCGAGCTTCAAACGATGCTAATAAGCTCCTCTTTCTTGACGTAAAGATTCGATGATTGTCACGTTCAGCCAGGGACACACAAACATTTTTGTGAATTTTTAAGCCAAATTTCTCTAAAATAGTAATAAGTATTTGATTTCCATCATTAAAAATGCTGGTTGCGAGATTTGCAGCAATCTCTGCAATCTGAAGGCTAGAACCAATCGTCTTAGGACAAAACTTCCAGATTAATGAATTTAAACTTTCATTAGGATTCTGTGTCTTACCTCCTAAACATTTCCTCAGGAGTGCCAGATGAGATAAGTCTGCAAATACAGGCTTAATTACATCTCGAACAGCTTTAGCAACTGAGGGTTTGTGTTTATAATTTTGTAAATTATTATTAATTGCAGCATTATACTTACACCATGTATTTGGATTTGTAGGACAAAACCAGTGCATCGGTTCATCATCGGTGCTGCAAGAATGACCCCAAACAGCCCAAATGGCTTTCCGCATTTCATCTACACTAGTAGAATTGCATCGAATAGCATTACCATAGTAATGCGTAAGCTTATTAATTAAACTATCAGTTAACCTGCCTTTACCGCCTATAGTTTTACCATCAGATAATTTCTTTTTACCATATACTAATTTAAGCTTCCTAAGTCTTGTACCCATTCTCTTTTGCACATGGCCTACACATTCTATTTTCTGAATAAGATGGTTATCGCCATACGGCTTCTTTTCAGAAAGGGCATTGAATGTTTTTGTGTCGCCATCTCCTATGTAGTTCGAATATTTCAGGTTGTGAAGCTTTTCTGATCGAATAAAAATCCTCAACATCCCGTCAACCTCCATCTTACCAGCAGAGCCAAAATAATTTTTTCTACATGAAATCTTATGCGCTCTTAGCCATTTATTGTACTTGATACCAAACCTTACCCCTTTATAACTGTCGCATCCTTTGCAAAATGAGGGTAACACTTCCCGATCCAAAACCTTACCTGTTTCGCTCCCTATTAGAGTACATACTCCAATCAACGATGAATGTCCTCTCGTCTTCCAGGTCCCATCACCACTTACCGTTAAAATGTTATCAGGTGAAGAAGAATTTTCTTCGACAGCTGCCCTGTTCATGCTTTCTTCGGCGACTTCCTTCATAACAAGTGAAAGTTTATTATTAATAACATCATATGATTTTTGTTCAACAGGATTAGGAAGACTCATTACAGCACAAAAGGTTTTTAATGACTGTAAACCTTGACCTATGCATCTCATTGCTAAAATAGATCTTCTGTTAATTTCTGGAGCATTATTTTTATTCCCAGTGTTTTCACAGCTTGAAAAAGTACAAATACTCCAGCACTTTCTACAATGTATTTCAAAATTCGAACATAAACCACGAGGGGATTTTTCATTAATTGTTAATGGCTTATGACATTTTAAACAGCATGATACTGACAAAATAGATCTAAAGGTTGAAATAAAATCAAAAATACGATATCCTTTGAAGTTTTCACTTACTTTAACAAGATTTGACTTTAATGAAGTCTGAATTCCTGAGATTTTATTACTGGAAGCACACTTACCTGTATCTCTCCTTTCTGCAACATTTGTATCAGGACATACCTTCATGAATTGGTTCCCTCTAAATCTTCTTTTGTAAGGACGCTTACCTGAAGGCCTAGGATGCTTATTTTCCATTTCAAATCAAAAGATAAATAATGTTTTGAGTTTCGATAACGATTTCAAACAACGTTGTTTTGAACTTCGATAACTTATTTCAAACAACGTGGTAGCGTTACCAAAACAGAATGTAAACACAGAAAGAATGAATGTGTTGAGTTGCAAGCTTCCTTCTGATCAACTCAAGCGCTTAAAGTATTGCATGAGGCTTTTAAAAAACAGAAAAATGAAACGTTGTGGAAATAAAAAAACTGGGCGTGGCATGTGTCCATTTAAACACTGTTATTACTAAATTGCTGTTTGGAATTTTTTCAATAACTTTCAAAGTTTTTGTAGCACTATCACGTGGTTGGTATCAAAATGTTCAAAAGAAAATGAGGAACAACATATATTTTTTTCGAAAATTCGAAAAAATCCGAGATTAACACCCCTGTGACCCCTTTTAAAAACTCATATTTTTTTCAGATCTATTATCAATTAAAATATTTATCATTGCTTTTTTTATTTAAATTTCTTTACTTTAAATCATTAAAATATAATTAAATCCACTTCTAAATTACATATTTCAAATGTCTTATTTAGGCTCTTTCGAGAAATTTTTAGTTTTTTTATATAGGCAATGTATTATTAAAGAAGCATTTTTCTCAAAAGGAGAATGTTTCGAAAACTTTTTTATCGTAAAAATATTTTTAATACAGCCGTACATGCATATTCTAATTCAAGTGACAGTAAATGTAAAAAAAAAATATTCCTTTATACGCTCTTTCAAAATCACGATTTCAAACGTAGTTGAATACCTTAGATGTAATATGATTTCTGTAGCTATGCAGTATCTATAAAATGGAAATATTTTCCATAAACAGTTTTATTCCCCTATTTTTTTGTTTAAAATAATTGATTAAATTAACCTACGAGTAGAAGTGAAATATACCCTATATAACCAAAACGTCATCGCACCAAGAAGGATTTGTCTGGTTGTAATGAAATTTCGTATCCTTGGACATTTGAAACCAACAAGCAAATGTTAATTTGATGTACAATAGTGGGAGATCCAGCACCTTGGAACGGTTGAATATAAAGAACAATTCTGAATTTGATGGTCAAAATTCCTGTTGTGTTTCTAACCCGATATTTTACGGCTGCGGTAACAATGCCTCGCCGAAGGAGTCATTCAACTTACGGCTTAATATCAGAGTGAAAGAGAACGTTTGATCGGATTGATGGAGGCTGGTCTGAAGAACTGAAAAATTTCTCGACATCTTGTTCAAAGATGACTGTCAATTAAACGATGCTGGCAAGAAGGGGGTGAACAACGATAGATATCAGTGTTAGAACGGCAGCTTTCAACAGAGGGCCATGGCAGTCACAAAAAATCAGATGCTAAAGAACCGGATTCGTCATTATCAACAGTCAATCGCGTGTCCCACCCACGTGTGTCCAACATTACCATCCACAGAAGACTGAGAGAGCGGGATTTACTGTAACGCCAACCTTCACGCCGTTTATTTCTTACTCTTGTACACCATCAGTTCCGATTTCAAGGTGGCCGCGCTCGAACAGAGTGAAACTGCGCTGACTGGTTACGTATAGTCTTTAGTGAGGAGCTCCGTTTCCAACAGTGTTCTAACGAGAACCGCAGAAGGGTCTGGAGACGTCCAGGGCATCATAGATATCCTGCCCTGACTACCATCCATCAAACAGGTCCATAACAAGGCGTCATGATTTAAGGTTCCATCACCTTTCGTAGCTGGACTCCTTTCGGTAGCACACTGACAGCACAGCGATATGCTGATTACATTCTACAATCGATTATGTTACCGTTCGTTATGCGTCACTCAATATGTGTTACTTTTCAATATGATAATTCCCGGCCACTCACGTTACGTGTTGTGAAATGTCTTCAAGCTTGCCCAATACTTCCTTGGCTCGCTAGGTTGCCTGATTTTTCTCATCATGTAGAATATTTGAGACATTATGGGAATGCCGGAGTGTTGGAGATATAGCACAAAGGTTAGAGACAATTTGGCACGAAATTCCGCAGAAAACCATCCGAGAATTTTCTCAGTCAATGCACGCCGGGTCCAACTTGTATCCAAGCCAGAGCTGATTTATTTGCTTCCTCCTTTTTGTATAGTCAAACTCTGAAACAACTTGTCCATTGTTCGAAAATCATAATCGTTTGTTTTAATGTATGTTCTTTACATCCACCCTCTTTTTTCGCAATCGGTCAACTCTTTCTATATATATATATATATATATATATAAGTGCGTCGTTTCTTTTACTGTAGAGTGTATAAGAGGAAATTGCACTTTTCTCTCTTTCTGTTTTTATCATTTTCTACATGCATTAATAGGTTCAATATACAGAATTCTTTGAAAATCATTCTTTTATTGCATTAAATTATAAATGGTAGGCTATATTAAATTAGAATTGAAATACATCAATTATTGAGTTTATACGCAATACAAAATGTTAAAAAATTATTAGTAAGGTAAGTTGATCTGAAATTAATGCAAATTTTAGAGCAGGCATTCTTCACCAAGTATTTTTCGTAGCAATTCGGTACTCCTTGGGTAAAATATAATAGAATGAATCTGCAGAATAGGCAATATCCATGCCGTTATGTACTACCGTCGGGAAAGTTATTTTAGAAATTTTTCTCATCTCACACAAAAAAGAGATACAAAAATTGAAATACAATTCCAGGTCATTGTTAATGGTTTCAATTCCTAGAAACAGAGGATTTTACAAATGGTGTGGTGAATGCATATCAAGGTTGAAAATGCTGTTTAAACAATGTAAACGCGCATACAGAAACAAACAGTATCAGCAACGCAAGCCAATTTTTCCTCCAATTTGTAGCATTTGCAATATATTGTTGTTGAACTCATATTGACCAGAATCATTTCCCATTGATTAACTGCTAGTGAACTGAACTCATGCCATCTGTTCAGGAATACAGTAATTGATCCAACAGCACACAATTTATTTACAATATTGACAATATAGAGCAACGTAAACGTCGAATGGCAAATAGTCATCTTCTATTTATCCAATAACAATCGCATAAGTATGTCGTTGAGGTTGAATATGGCCCCATATGAGGAGACCCCCACCTTGTGAAAACGCTATGTCATGCTGTGGAGTACCATAAGTTAATATAGCAATTCATATCTGGTTCGTGCTAAGGGAATGGTCCGACCACCTCTAGAGCGTCATTGTACACTATTTACAGGACATGCCTCAGAGGTCATCTGAATTCTCAAAGAATCTGTACCTTCCAAGTTGCTTGTTGTATTTCCATCCGAGAGGATCTTACAACCTACTAAGTTGGCTTCACGTTTACTCTGTGCTGCAGGTATTACTTTAAAATATATAAATGTCCATTACACACACACACAGTTTCTTTTTGACTATATTTGCCAAATAACTTCCTTTTCTTGCCACTTGTATGTGTTGCCTTTTAATCGCCAGATAAGGCTACTTAAGAGTTACTAAGTGGAGAGGCTGATACACTTTAAATCTTGCATGACTAAATGGGCTTATGCTGTGGTGTGAATTTTACATACAACGTATTCACACTTTAAAGTAGCACAAGTGACATTGACAATGTATTTCGTAATTTCAATTTAGAGTAAAGAAGAAGTTAGACAAAATGGAATTCACTTCTTGTAATTAGCGGATAGATTATTTTTTTTAAGTAACTGTCTATGTTTGGAATCATGATGTAGAAAAAAAGGTTTAAATGTGTTATATTTTTCATATTTGGAGTTAATAGAATTAGAATATACATATAAAGATTTAAAAATATTTAAATTTAATGTTTGTGTAGGAAAAATGACATATTATCAAAACATTCTCCTTTTATGGAAAATTTGCTGTAATAAAAATATTTTACATTCTTACAGCTAATACTTCTCTACAGAGTCTGAACTCAATGTTTTGAAAAAACGTACATTATTTTCAGAGTTGCGATCGATTGAATTAATAACCTGTGTCCTATGATAAAATTTCTCTGCTCTGATATATTAAAATATGGAGAGATAAATCCACTTTTAAGACTTACATTTTAAAAATCCTAGTAAAATCGCTGTACAGAAGCCTTACATATACACATGCATAGTATTGTTATGGATGTATTTTTCCTACAAGGATAATATTTTGCATTTATGATATTTTTCCTACATTTTTTGCCAAAAAAAATTGTATTTAAATAACTTATTTCGTAGTAATATCCTTAAAACAAATTTATAAGTGCTCATTAGTTCAACGGATGCTAAAAATAAATATATATTGTTAATTTATATGTTTTTTTCTTCAAAATTACAGTTTTGTGCATAATTTGAATCATTGAAGTGAAATTAAATTTGCAAAATTACTTAATATTGAATGTAAAAATGAATTTAAGTTACTCTTATAAAATAAAGTACATGGAAGATGTGGTTTACGAGTACAAGCTAATGTCTGTAATACTTTTTAGAGTTCGGCACTTAATTTAGCATTAACTACTCGTAGTAAAAGGTGCATATATTTACAGCAGTCAGCGAACTGTATATATAAATATATATATATATATATATATATATTAAAATTGATCTTAGTTGTTTATATTTAGAAAACATACTAAATAATACTTTACAAAAATATGTATATGTAGGCAAGAAACTATTCTATTAAAACACTTTATATTAGTTTGATTTTGTCCACCATCCTCAAAGTTACAGGCATGTACATGAATGGATGCACGTCCAATCTATTGAGGGTTAATATCATTACATTAATGTGATGATGAATTTCGAAAAGTTAAGTGTTAGTTTTGGCGTTGCTCGTGTTCTTTGGTTAAAAATTCCGAGATCGACCATCAATAACATCCTTGTTTTAAAAGTCTAATCAAGTGAAACTGTAATAAGTAATTTATAAATAAAAGAAAACCATAAGAGCATTTATATATCATTACGAAAACGCTGTCACATACTTATCAGTGCCTTACTTGAGAGCAAGAATTTTATTATTTGCTTAAATATATCAATTGACATCAGCAGTTCGAATTTGGTTTAAGATAATGCTTCTAACACTATTGGAAAATTCGTTACGTTCAGGACTTATTTCAATTCTATTTTTTAAAATTTCATAAAAGGTACAATTTTTGACATTGTCAACAATAACCTCTCCAGTTATATTGCAATTAAAATTATTGATTAAGATTTAAAATACTTCTTGAGAAACTTGATCAATAGTTCAATTTATATACTTCATTATTTGATAGGGACTGTAAAATTAGATTTCTGGAACCACAAAACTTGAAAATGCCCTACTTACAGTGCAAAAGTTGAATTTTTTACTATTTTTTTTGTCAAAATTAAAGACAAATTACGTAATAAGTGTAAAGAAATGTTATTCAAAAGTACATAAATGTAATGCTCTTCTCTGAAATGGGGAAATAGATAATAACTGCAACTTTTTGATAGATATTTAAATGTGCACTTCAGTGTACTATGCTACAGGGAAAGTAGCAACTATGCTATACACCAGGGGTCGGCAACCTTTTAGCTTTGACATGCCAAACCAATCTACCAATGTGACTCAGCGTGCCACACAATAGCAAATTTTTTTAAACAATTCGATTATCAAGGTAATGCATGTAGAGTTACAGAATAAAGGTCAATAATAAAGTTGTATTGCTTTTTTATATATTAATTTTGCCTGATTTAAATATATTTCTTAACATAAAAATAAGCAGCCATAAAATGCAACTATTTATTCTTCAAAAATAAAAAAAAGTAAAATTGTACACATATTATGCATTTTTAAACATATTTATTAAAATAAGAAATATACAGCATAAGAAATAAAGTATTTCCTTTCATTATAGCTAAATAAATAAAAAAATTCATGCGAACAGAGGGCTGCTCTAATCAGGGGTACAGTTTGTGACTTTCAATTTGTTACGATGCTGGACATTCAGCTCTTAAACAATTATTTTACAGACTCGAAATATCATATGAGGAAAGACTTAGATATATAAACTGAAAAGCGGAAAGCAGAGTACACGCACAATCTTCTCTCCTCAAGCAATTAAATCTCTCCAGCAATGGCACTCAATAATTTACAAAATAGCTGCAAATTTATCTTTAGAGTTACCTTCCAGATTTTTTCGTAATTTCGTAAATGTCTATAATTCAGAAGATGTTTGTCAAATAAGATCCATTACAAATTTATCAACTTCCATCCACTCAAAACTGACAAGTTTGTTGAGTATTATAGAGTCCAACTGCAAATCTTAGCGCGTGCCACATGTGGCACGCGTGCCTTAGGTTGCCGACCCCTGCTATATAATTTCTTCATGAACGGCTAGAAATAATTGGAAAAAAATACATCTACACAGTTTAAACTGTGAAAACCAAAATTGTATTTATTTCAATTCATAAAGAAAACTTATAAAACAGTTTTTAACATAAATTCCTTTCTTGTAAAATTCATTAAAAAAGCACATGCTCATGTAATTCTTCATCGTTAACAAAACTGGATATTAGCCAGATAAATTCCGTAACTAAGCTATCACAAAGGAAAATAGGAACTGTAATAAAATTAGCTGCTAAAAGTGAAAAATAGGCACTATAATTACATCAGATTCTATTAATATTTACTGGAAACACCCTTTTCTTTCATGATGGATTCACACATATACTGGGTATCGATACACATAGTTTTCAAATATGTTCAAGGGATATTTTATCGAATAAAGCTATAAAAACTTTTCATGTCTGCATCAGTGATCCAGGTGTACTGTTCAACACTTTTTGAACCATTTGTACATATAAATCAGGATGTTACCGAGGCATTACAATAATGAATTTTTTTTTCTGAAATGTGTGCATGTACAATTTTTGAATTAAGATAGTTTACATTAATAATTTCATAATATCAGATATATTCCTCGTATGTTTGTTATACAAATAAAATGTTTTAATTTGTACACATAAATCAGGGTGTTACCAAGGCATTACAATAATGAATTTTTTTTTTGTGAAATGTGTGCATGTACAAATTTTGAATTAAGATATTTTACATTAATAATTTCATAATATCAGATTTATTCCTCGTATGTTTGTCATACAAATAAAATACTTTAATATTGTGTGAGTGAATGAGTGAATATTAATGTCCCACTGTTCAGCTACACGAGGGCTTTTGGGGACGGTCCACGTAATTTTGAACCATGGACAAGTGCCGCGGACGACACCTGAGCTGGCACCCCCTCTCCTAACTACCACACCACACCAACGGGTTAATATTGTGTGAAGGGGGAAAAAACTAAAATTTCTGTCAAGACAAAAAAAAAATTGTAAAAATTTTTCGGAATTTTTTTTTTTTGGTTTTTTTTTTGCAATTAATATTTTTTTAAAATTGATCATATATAAAAATGTATTGGTTGAAAAAATACGAAAATGCAATATTTTTAAGAAAAATATATAACTAATGTCTTAAAATGGTATTTTAAGCTTATTATAATCCCCCCCCCCCGAAATATAAACTTTCAAGCGGTTTTTCGCAGTTTGGGTTTTTTTTCTTGATACTTTAGTGCATTCAAAATGCTACTCCTTCCACAATTATTTACCAATAACTTCTATTTCTCCTGCGTGCTATATATAAATCATGTAACAAAATTAGGAATTCCTTTTGCTGTAAACTGAATATTTTTTAAAAAAATAATAATTGATATGTAAGAGATATTGGCTTTTCCGTTGAATGTATATCAACATTTTCTTTTTTTCCCCAAAACTAATTAAGTTATTCTAAAATCGATCCCTGAATTTGTTTAGAACAGCTTTAAGAATATTACCTAAAAATTTCAGGTCAAGAAATTAATAATTATAAAAAAAGTAAAATTTTAAAATTTTTACAAATTTTTTTCCAAATAATTTAAATTTTTAAAATTATGTGAATAATATGCGAAAAATTTCATTTCGTATCATTTTACTGAATAGAAAGATTATATGAAAAAAATACTAAAGTATAATTTTTAAATACGTAACTGAAAAAATGTTCAAAGGGTACCGAGGCTTTCTAATCGTACTGTAAGAGTTTATTTAATTATTAATAGGGATATAATTATTTACGGTCAATTAAAAAAAGAAAAAAATTAAAATAAAAAAGACAATTTATAAGATTTTAAAAGTAAAAATCAGTTAAAAGTGATTGTAATGCATTATTACATTTTATATAACAAATGTATTTTACAGAAAATTATAAGCATTAATTGCCCAAAAAGCGATTCAGAAATGTATTACACTATGTGTGAAAGTATCAGACATATTTAATGCTAATATGAGATGTTAATTGATCCATTTTAATTTGAGTAAATAAACAATATTTCTTCCTAGTATATTTGTAGTAGAAACAATTATTGTTGTCTTGCGTGACACAAATAAATAAGAGCACACTTACTATCTATCTTTAACAGAAACTCATACAAAATACAAAGTATAGGGACTATTACATTATTTATTATATTCATTCCGATAAATGAATATTTGTGCGACTATTTCTTTATTTGAAAAAAAAATATTAAAAGAAAGATTTTTGTTGGGCAAAAATATTTTAGTGCTGCACGCAATCAAAATCAAAATGATAAACTGTACTTTTATCTCTAGATCATTATATGATATATCATTTTTTTCAATGACAACCATTTTGAGAAACAAAAGTGAAGAAAAAAATACTCCATGTTGCATTGGATGATTTAAGTTTAATAACGATTTTTTGTATAGGCATTGTGTGTGATATTTTTTCGGAGCATATGACTTTCGTTTACTTAATAAATAAATTGTCTCTTTGATGAGAACATGCGCATGCTGAAAATAAAATTACAATTGATTTTCAATATATAAGACTCTACTAAAAATGTGTATTTTTGGTTTAAACATAACAGTATTCAGCATATTTAAATAAAGCATATTGATGCAATATTCAACTTATATTTGTCTAAATTATATTCAAATATATTTACAAATTTTTGTGCAAGATATTCATTAGACTCTTGCAACAGTTATAATGTATTTTTTCACATGTGTACGAACAGATTATATATTGAATTATATTTTTCAGTATTAAAGAATTTGTCGATTTACTTCTACTTCTTTGTCCACACACTTCTTTTTTAATATTATACTTTTACAGGAGCATACAAATTATTTACATATTACTGTAGAAGCCCATTACTTTTGGAAAACACCAATTGATGTTGAACTTGGAATAATAACACATGATATCAATAATGATGTAAATAAAAAGTCTTTAATAAGAAAAAATATTGTAAGAAGAAACATTTTTCACCTGGAGTACATGGAAAATCACAGCTTTACCATAAATTAGTCACATATGTTCCATATTTTATCTATCTCTCTTCAACCGTGAAAAAAAAAACTGTATTTTTTTACAGATGCAATACTATAACTAACTAAATACAGAAAACGTATTACAAGGAATTTGACGTTTTTGAACTGTTTAAAATTATAGATCGTGAGTTATATCCCCGACATTGGTAATATCTATCAGTACTTGCCTGATTAGAATCATTTTAGTAATAACTAGTTGTATATACTCTTAGTTTTTATACATAGATATTGGCCAACGATATCAGGCTGTTAGGATTAGCAAATATATATAATTCTAGTATATAAAAGCATTTAAATTGTGTGTACTATCCTTAATTGATACCCTACAATGTCAGTGGCACACACAAGGGGGTTGGGGAATACACGTTCAAATCCCTCCATAGGCTTTGAATTTTTTCGATTGATTGTGATCTTATGTACATAGTACATAAATTTAATTAAGCATTTGATATTAATAACTAATTTTATTAATTAATTCTAATTATTTATTAAATAATTTAATTATTTACTGTTTTTTTGTACCCGACAATCGACAAAATCAAAAGAATGTATTTGATGGCGCATTGTGTTATGATATTAGAATGGTGGACTTTCAACCCTTGACAAATTCCTGTGTGCGCCACTGTACAGGGTCAACTCGGAATAAAATTTTGATTATATTTAATAGAAACATGACGCGTCTTTTATAGATTTATTCATGATTGTTATAATGTGTTATAATACACTTATTTAAAAAAAAACCTATACACATAATTTGGTAAGTTCAGTCCACTTTGTATGAAATTTGAACATATTCAATAAAACAAAACATTTAATAATCAAATGTTCACCCAATCATTTTATCTTCGCAGACGAGATTCGAACTGCGATTAATTTTTCTTTGAAAGAGTTCCGAACTTTTTTGTATCCTAAGTAAATTCCAAACGCTGTCGTTTATCGGTCGCAAGACACATCAGGATATTGTAGGTAAATAGTAAAGTACAGTACAGATAGTTAAAGAATACTTATATATGATTCATTTATCATTATTTGACAATGATTCAAATGAAGAAGTGTATCGCCTTTAGCGTTGCAACAAAGCATTAATAATCTAACAGCGATAGCCACTTAATTGCAGAGAGATGTTTATGATAAGTGTCTCCTCCAAAAAATCCTTTACATATACAAGAAATAGCCATATAGGGAATAAAAAATATGATGAAAAATACAAAAGTATTTAGAAAAAAAAAAGTCAAATAGCCGAGTTGAAATAAACAAAAACATTCTCAAATTTAGCATAAGTGGCCATCTATCCGGTTCAAGGACACGTGTCCTGATTTTCATACATATAGAATAAGAAATATTAAGAAAGCTGATGCACATTGAAGTTTAAATGCTCTAAATTATCTTTGTCGTCTAAAGTAAAATTATGAAGAGACAACCAGGGAATGCGGACTCATTTTTGTTTCTTTATCTTGGGTTGAAATTTAGAGGTAAACACATCTTAACTCAACCATTGCTGTTAAAGAATGTATATCAGAACTATATAGAAATAAAAATATTATGTTACCTGCATTTTTATTCTGATTAGAAAGACATTTCTAGTGTTATCTTTACATTCGATATATTAGTTTACTTTGTCATGATGTAAAAACTTTGGCTTAAAAAGGCTTTTTTTTCTTCTAGAAAGTATTTCAAGCAATTAAAACAAATATTTAAAAATAAATATTGGAATTATAACATTTCTATTTAAAAATAACTGAACGTAGTTGAATATGTATAAAAATGATTAATGTTACAACGATTCGAGTGATTTTATGCCCAATGGTTAAAAAGTTCAATAATTTATTAAATGTTTACCAGTTTCTTATTAAAACTGATAACCTAGAAAAGGTGATCTTTACCTGTTAATAATTCGTAAAGCTATTTTTATAATTTTACTCCATTATCTTAACTTAAATACTTTCAAACTTAATTTTTCATAGTCGTTTCTTGTTAGTTATACAATTAAAAAATGAATATTTGTACACTTCATTCAAGAATGATTTCCCAAATATAGTCTAATTCATCAGATAAAAATAATTTTCTAAAGCTGTTACTTAGATGTCTCATGTGGTCTACAACGTAAAAGTACTTTGTTCAGAAATAAATTATAATGACCTTGGGGTTTATATCAATTTCACAAGCAGCAGTTTTAAATGAATTTACTTCCGAATTTAATATATTGGAAAAGAAAAAAAGAAGAGAGTATAAAAGTTATGTACAAAAGAACATTTAATCTAAATAATATAAAGTACTTTTAAAAACTGTAAAATATTTCTCTCAAAGTCTTTTATTTCGTAAAATTAAAAACATTAACATTTTGTTACAAATCACGAAATTGTCAATCTTTATTTCAAAATTAATAAAAAATGTTTCTAGAAATACAAACCTTATTTAATGCGTTTAGATATATAAATAACACAATATTTATTTCTCCTCCATTTAAATCCAGAATATAAATCGTTAAAAATAGCTAACACTATTTAAAAATATAGGTGCATTTGTTAAATCTAGAAAACACATAAGATTAAACGAGTTTTCAGAATGTGTTTTTCATTTTATTGCTGATTGTTACAGTCACTGAAGAAAGTTAAAAATTGCTCCTAAGAGAGACATAAAAAACTGCACTTACCTAAGAAGTAGCAAGTACCTCACTTTACAGTTTACAGAGTACTCTCATCTCATTAAAGTTTCAAGTACTTTGCTAACTGGTCGAAGAGCAGAAGTGATTTTGCTAGAATTCTGTGACGGAAACTAGTTTTTGCACAAATAACTTTCATTTATAAATAATTTAAAAGTATTTTTATACATTTACTGCCCTGACTTATATTTTTTCTGTCCATTAAAAACGACAGAAAATCTCATTTCCTATGCATCGTCAGACTAGCTTTATATTAAAAATGCTGAATTATATTCAAATATATTGAATTATGAGAAAAAAAATCCTTTTAAAAAACGAAATCAATGAAAAATGCTTTCTAAAAATTAAGAAGTGAAAATCGATGCAAAAATGTCATTCTTTTATTTTGTCTTTGCGGTGACTCTTTTTGAGATTATAAGCAAATGTATTTATAAATGCATTTATGGAATTTCAATTTTCACAATTGAATTTTATTTTTAGAGCTATCGGCGAGCCATTATTATTATGATATAAATATTCTTTGACTTAAATGTGTACTTTCCTTTTGAATATAAAGTTGACTATTTGTTGAATTTTCGAAAATAGTTTTTTTAGATTTTTTTGATTAATCAAAATTAAGCTTGAACTTTCTATCAACATTTTACATTTGAACACAAATTGACAGTAATTTTCTGCGTTAACTAGAGAGCCAGAATTATCCAAGTTTAAAAAACAAATAGAAATATATGTATATTTTAGGACATACATTCACCTCCTTGCATTAATATGGTATATAAATCCCCGTATCTATTTATATAAATAGCACTGAATAACATCAAATACTTTTGGCTTATGTACATATACATATATTCCATATTTTAATCATAATGAATTATTTTTGAAAGATAATGTGTTTTCTCAAAACAAATAAATTATAGCTTTAATGAAATATAATTGAGATAAGTGGTTCATATGGTTGAATTAAACTAACTTTAGTAGTTCAAACGCAACATTTTACTTTTGAATAACTTGACTGCAATTTTCTGCTTTAATCTTATAGAGTTATCTACAGAGACATATTAAATGTTGGACATGTCAGCCGTCAGGGTCCCCCAGCTTTATAAACTCCATTTATAAGAGCTAATGTTTTCACTGTTTCAGTTTTTTGGCTAATTAGCCCATGGATCTCAAACCTTTTACCCATAAACTTCTTAAGACTCTTTGAGGCCCTGGGACCCTATACAAATGTAGACCCTGAGCCCCTATACAAATGTAGGCCCTACCTAGGATCTTTAAATTAGATATTATATGTAATGAATTATTAAATACTAGTTCAAACGGTAATTTGAATACCGTTTGAACTCAAATGACTCAAAATCTAAGAACCCTAGGCACACATTGGTTCGACCAATGACCACATTTTGAAAAAAGGAGTTGAATGATTGCTTATGATATTAGGCGCAAGCCTAGGCGTGGTCAACAGTCATCACAAAATAATACAATCTTACCACTTTTACTAATTGAAATGCAGTTTGAAAGTCCCAGTGTTTGGAGAAATATATACGAGAATAATATTTGACCATTAAAATTATCCGGATCATGATCTTATTAAGACGGAGTTGGGAACAAAACGAGGTCATCTAAGAGGGTGAAGCCCTGGGCCAGGGCCCATGACTTAAGACGTATCTGCTTTTACCGTCAGGTGCCTTCAAATAGCTCAATTCACCTCTTGTTACCCATGTTTAAAAACAGAGTATGTGGATGTTTTAGAGGACATACATTCACCTCCATGCATATATACGGTAAACTCCTTATTCATGTATATGTATACGGAAAATCCTCTTAGTGGATAGTGTTAAAACCCCAGTTCAACGACCCATGGCGATGATTCTTTACACCAGAAAAATGTTGTAACCCCCTCCCCCTTGTTTTCGAAAAAAGTGTTTTGTTTATTAGATGTATGAAATCCTTTGAAGCGAATGGCTGGCGCTATAACCAGCTCCGAACCAATTTAACAATTGGTAATTTATGGATTATTAAAGTTGTTTTTTTAACTTAAATTGAGTAATTATTAGAGATGGAATAATTGAATAAGAATATTGACTAAATCAAACGAACCTGCAAATTACCGAAGAAAGCCTGAATTTTATAGATAGTCAAAGTTTGCACGGAAAGCTGAATAATATTAATGTAAAATGTCTGATTATACACATAAGTATTTAACTGTATAGTAGTTGTTTCTTGAAAAATAAAATATGATGCCGATTGTTAATGAATACGCCCATGAATGTTCTACACATTATGAAGGTAGAAAATAAAATCACTCCAAACTTTTTTATCAGAAATATTTTTAAAATAAACAACTTGTCATTATATTTTCATTTATACTTATATTGTTTTCTTATTATAAATGAATCCGGTAGCTTTATTTTGTTAGCAATGAATTCCTCCTGTAGTCAGTTTGAACGAGTTCTATTCTGGTATTTAAAATCCATTTGGAAATTTTTAAAATCCACTCTTTTTTAACTGTGATTTTAGTGGAAAACCGCTTTCCGTAGAGAACTTTATTTTATGTATAGGCAAGCTTCAATTTAAGTGCTAGTCGTGGAGTAGGCGAAGCGATGGTTGAAAACTTATTCTAAGAGGAGAGCATAGTGTGAGCGACCTGTGGTTGTACTTTGTATTATTAAATCCAGAAGGAATTATTAAGAGAAAGGGAAGCCGTCCACCTTATTAAGCATGCACCAATTAAGCGAGTTCTGCAGCAAGAGCATTTAGGAGAACAGATAAGTGATTATATTTATATCGTAAGATTAATAAGTTTTACTGCTCCTCGGGTTTAGTGATAAATGTGCATATACAGCAATTCTCATAAAGTCTAATAAGTGTTAAAAGAAAAATAAAAGTGGTTAACTTGAGAAATGTCTTTTTCTTATTCGAACCCTCTCACACCTACGGTTGAAGGATAGGGACAATTTGAGTTAGATTAACCATCGTGATTGTTTCAAATGTAAGTTGCCACTATTTGCTTCTCACCACAAAAATTGTGTGACAGGGCATATATTTAAGAGTTAAAATTAGACTAAAATTGTATTTTCGTTATGTGGGTAGAAGTAAGTATTGCGTGGTTCCTTGGTCTTTTCTGAAAACGCAATAAAAAATTAAAATATATTGAGCTGAATAATTTCTAAATTAAATGATTTAAAATTACATTTTTTTATATTCAACATCATGAGAATAAATGATACAAAAAATAAGTCAATTCCTACTTAAGTCAACAGAGAATTTTTTTATTTTAGTTGCTTTTTATTAAATAGTTACAATTAATATAAATATGGAAAACAAATGACAGAACCATAATATTAAATGACGAATTAGAAAGCGATTTTCCTTGCAATTTTTCATTTTCCTTTCTATATATGGTGCTGGGCTATTTTTGTTTGTTTGTTACTTTTTATTAATTAATTAAATTAAATTATTCTACTAAAGTAGTATAGTAAAAAAGAAATCACATTATCAAAAATTAGGCCATCCCAGGTTAGGCCAACCCACGAGCTTTGGACTAGAAATCCATGACACAATCGATTGCCCTACAGGGACACAACGAACGGTTTTTCTATCGATATATGCTGTTGGACAATTGTTTTCGTTTGTTACTATTTATCCATTTTTATTTAATTAATAAATTAATATTTGAAAAACTGTATTATTATCGAGTGTCATTCACTTCAAGTTTAAAAAATGTATATGAACATGAATAGATGGATATAAAGTATTTAAATAGCGAATGGAAATTTAAACCAAATATGTATATATATATATATATATATATATATATGTGTGTGTGTGTGTGTGTGTGTGGTGCCGGCCGCTTTTTCCAAGACACTTCACCACCAGCCCTATGCATGCCTAGAAGTGCTCTCGGTGTTTTGGGAGCCTGGAAGTTATACGCAACAGACACAGTGACACTTAAAATGACGAACGACGAATCTAACAACGAACTACTAAGAATATGGATTTTCTGAAAGACGATAGCTGAGACGAGAAAGACTGCTTAATCGTGGAAGATTTTATTTGATTAAATCAATTCCCATTTTAAATGCAAATAGTTTTTAAATGTTATAACCGTAATTAAACGATTTCATTTCAAAATGCACTGCTGTATTTTGTCAGCCATCGATTGAACCCTATATATATATATATGTATAGGAAGAGAGAAAACTAATAGGGGGGGAGGAATTAAAAAAAATTAGGATTGAAATATAGGAAAAAATACTTGCAGATTTTAAAGATAAATTACATTGGCTATTTAGGTTTTTCTATTATTGATCAACAACAGAAATTAGCAAAACAACGTACTTATCTGTAAAAATAAAACTAAATATCGTCACCATCCTAACATGATTTCCTTATCCATTACAAAATATCAGGTGGAATAATACAAAAATTACTTATAAAAATCGTTGCAAGAATATTTTAAGTAAAAAGAGAAAGGTTATTGATTTTTTTTATTTTCCCCCTGGATATCTTATTTGCAATTAAACCCCTTGAGAAAAGGCATTAAATTAATATCAAAAAGAAGAAAAAATGTATTAAAAGATAAGCGCAACGTGGGAGTAAATTAGCTACATATATCACTGTGAGAATTTTGACACGGTAACTCGTTGTCGCAGACTTATGAGTGAGTTAAGTTAATTATTTATTAAGAAGTTATTTTTTCTTCTAAAATGGTTTAACTGTTACTTATGTAATCAATTACATAAATTAATATTTCGATACTGGAACTGAAATATTTTATTATCATGAAATACTTTTTTTCATTTAAATTGAAGCGATCTTTTTTTATTCCGTTTTAAAGAATTTTAAAATCTTGATGACAAGAATTTTTTTAAAATTTTCTTTTGCCTTAGAGAATTAAGTACAATTAATGAAATAATTAATTTTTAAGGCATCGGCATAGATTTTTAATTAAGATCACCAAAGATTTAAAAATACATATAAATTGTCTAGACAATATTTATACACAAATAAAACGTCTTAAAAGTAAGAATTCTCAATTTTTTGATGGTATAAGAATCCAAATAGTGGCTAATTTGCATTCGTTTTATTAGAGTAAGAAATATTTTTACTAGTGACAATTATCACTTGATTGCAAAAATAAAAGTTATCTCTATAATTAGAATATTTTGTTTTTTGCACAAAATTACTCTATTAACTATAGACTATTTCTGTGAACTTTTACGAATATTTTTTAGATGTATTCTGTGAGTATCAACCTTTTTTATATAAAAATACATGTGAAGTTTCAATAAATGTAAAAGAATTTAGATCAGAGACATATTTTCAAGGCCTATGATATTTTATCCAGAAGTATTTCATAAAAATATTTTATTTGAAGAGTGGAAAAATTATTATATATTTGAAAGGAATAGTAAGAACAAAATAAAGGATGAAAAAGAATAATAAAATTTAAAAAAATGAGGGATTTTTTTTTCTTTTTAAACAATATACATATACATTTACTTTCGTTTCATTGATTATTCAAAGAGATAATCAGCATAATATTCTTAATATTTTTTTTAAAGATATTATATCTGAAATCATGTTTTCTGAGAGAATAAATCAAAAATGGGCCAAATATATTAAATTTTTATAGTCTATAAAATTCTAAAAAAACATTCATTGCTTTAAACTTCAATAACCGAAAAAACTCCTTTTATTACTTCTGTTTATTTAATGGCTGATGAAAATCCATAGCATGTAAAAAAAGAAAAAAACTAAAATCTTCTTAATGGTCGCTAAAAGTTCATTGTACTTCAAATAAAATTTCAATTTAAAATAACATGTATGTTAAAAAGATTTCTCCCGTCTCAGTACATACAATTATTGATTAATATTATAGACTTCTAATTAATTTTAAACTAACAAAAATGATGATTAAACTACAAATATGATTAACAAACATGACTAGTTAAATAGTTTAATTTTTATATTCAATTTATTAGTACGAGTGGTATTTTTTATGTAATAAAAATTCACAGGAAAGTTTTTATAAAGCTGAATTAAATATGCCTTTTTTAATCATGAATTTAGCTGTTATTTTTAAATTTTCAATTATTGTAATAAAAACATGGTAGCACATATGAAACAGTATGCATTAATTAATTTCAAGAATAAAGAGCGTAATCAATAGCTATTTATATCTCTCTCGTATTTTAAATAATCTATATACAATAGTTTTTTGAATGTCATATATGTATTCCAAATTTATTTTAATGCATTAGTATCTTACGTATTATTATTTTTTATTTTAGTATTTTTTCTTTTTTATTACTTTTATGAACTTATTCTAACAAAATATATATTTTCAACTCGTTACAGATAGATATTTAAGTAAATATACGCTTGTGTAAATGAAATGAAAAATTAATGAAGGAAAAATTTTTTAATAATACATAGGTAAAAGACATTTTTTTTATATAATTAAAAAAAAGTGTTGAAAGTTTTCTATCTCATTTTACAAAATAATACACCAGATTGTGTTTATATTATTATATTATTACGTTCTTATAATAAGTTATGCCGAATTCGTGCGCATTTAAGCATTGTGAGATATACAATGTTTTAAAATAGCAAACATAATTTTTGTTTTTTAAGTTTTACATTTTTATTGAAATGGTATGATAGAATATTTAGAATTAGTTTAATTTATATTAAGGACTATTAAAATTCTTTGAAATGTGTTATAAATCATTTTAAAATCAGCTTTATAATTGCAAGTAACGGAAGGGAAATTATTATTAACCGTAACAATATTTTATGTTGTACTTAAAAATATTGGAGATAAATGTTTGGAATTTTCTTAATGCCTTCATAATAACATTTTTAGAAAAATAAAAATTGTAATATAATATATAAAAGAGCTTGCATTTTTTTTTGTATTACACATCTCTTCTTATATTAAAACTTACTTTTTAATGCGTATATATTGATACTGAAAAGTAATAATATTTCTTCATTTTTCTTTATTAACTAAACAATAAATTTTATGAAAAACTTTTTAAATATTTATTTTAATATCGCACCGATAAAATAGTTTTAGTTACGGATCTTGTAGGGGTGACTTTGAACCACGAGACTATATCTCGTAAGATACACTTTTAAAATAAAAAGAAGAAAGAATAAAATACACATTTGAATATATTGACTATTGTGAAAATAAAATTGGAACTTGTTTGTTTTGAAAGTCACATCTATATAGCATTCAATCATTTTAATTGCTGGAATTAAATATAATGAATGTGTGTTATTTTCCAAAACCTCGTTCATAATTTCAATAATTTAAGAAAGTTATTTTGAATTGAATTGATTAGTAATAAGATCATTACTTATTGCTTTGAATATATGAAATTGAATTAATGTTAGTTTTGTTAAATCTAGAAATATTCTCCATTGATTTTATTGCGTTAATATGTGATATATTTTCCTAAATATATATTTAAAAAACAGATTATATATATACATATATATGATCTCTTGAAATAACATAATATAAAACTTAAGCATTATATTTGCTGCGATATGATTATTAACGTGCCGCAAATTTCTTTTTTGT
The DNA here is from genome assembly GCA_019973975.1 of Trichonephila clavata. Taxonomy (NCBI): domain Eukaryota; kingdom Metazoa; phylum Arthropoda; class Arachnida; order Araneae; family Nephilidae; genus Trichonephila; species Trichonephila clavata. Next base: position 55,274 of record BMAO01024472.1, read on the forward strand.
GCTTAAGTGTATATATTTTCCTTAAATTAAATTAAAAAATGGCATATTTTTAAATCTTCAAATGAAACTTTACGTTGCTGTAGCTTTATACATGTTGGAAAAAGGTTACACATTAAAGTTAGTATTGTGCATACACTAGTGTACGTATTTAATTTCAACCAAAAGAGAATTCTAGTCATCAGAGAACCATATTATCAATAAACACAATAAAATGAAGTGTTATTCTAATACGTTTTAAAAATGTTATGTTATATTCTAGTACAGCGTAACACTGTCAAAGAAAGCGATATTTGATTATACATATTTTCCATTTGCATGGAACTTTGGATCGCGTCTTATAAAAAGCGATGAAGAAGGTACTTGGTAAACTTCCAATAATTCCTTCTAAACATATTTCTGTCGAATATTTTGAGAATTTTGTACTGATTTAAAATTTTAGTAATTAAGAAATGTTAGCATTTATGTTAGATATGTCAAAACAATAAATTCTACTTATCTTTTAGAGAAAAAAAGAACTTAAAAGAAGAAAAATATGAAAAACATCATATGTAAACATCATACGCATCATTTTTCAAAATAACAATAAGAATCCAAGTCAGACCAACTCATCATTGGCTCAAGACTAAACATTTGATGTAAAACTAAGCAATTGGGTCATTTCTTCTCGCAACAATGAATTTTCGAGTAACGATAAAAATCCCGAATTTGTCTCCCGATACATTTTAACAATAAATTTGAATTGTTGTTTCATATCAGAGTTATTTTAGGATTCATGAATCTGCCGTTGAAGGGTGCCTTATTCAAGTTCGATTAGTGATTGGTACGTTGAATTTTCTGGCAAAGGGAAACCATCAAAAACATTAAAATAGTCTAAAGATATGCGATACTTAAGAGATCTGGCATTATCTTGTTAAAAAATGGCCTCAGAATAAGTTGCCACAAGGAATAGCAGAAATAATTGCAGTATGTCTCAATTATATATAATTGTTAAAGTTTTATATTTAATATCTAGAGGTGACTTGTTGTATATGAAAATACACTCATGTCCATAAATTAAGGATAATGAAGTTCAGGCAAAGAAAGAGACAGAAGCAAAACAAATTTGACTTATTTGTAAAGTCTATTTATAAAACAAAAGGTAAAGAGCAAAAAAGATGCTATATGTTTGACATAATTAATAAAAATTGCGATTTTTACTCCCTAGAGCAAATTTTAAAAAAGAACCTATTTACAAAAAACAATTTAACATGGTTAGTATGATGGTTAATACGGAGTATGCCTCCTGGACGATGCAATACAGGCCTTACAACGCCTACGCATGCTGAGTATAAATTATCAATCTGATCTTGGGAAATATTACACCACTCATCAAGCAATGCCCTCCGAAGTTCCGGTAGACAGGTGGGAGGGGGTTAAAGGGCCGCAATTCGTCGGCGAAGCATATCCCACACATGCTCTATTGGATTCAAGTCCGGTGAGTATGCTGGCCAATCCATACGGATGATATCCTCAGATTGAAGGCATTCGTCTACAATGTTTGCACGGTGAGGACGGGCGTTATCATCCATAAACAGAAATTCAGCACACATGGCGCCCCGAAACAAACGTACAACATGTTCCAGAATGACATCCCGATAGATGTGGCCTGTCATCGTTACACTCTGAACACGCAGGTCAGTTTTGGAACCCAGAATAATTCCTCCCCAAACGAGCCATCCTGCACCACCATAGCGGTGTCGTTCAATGGTGTTCTCTTGGTGGTAACGGGTACGTGTCACTATCCATATGAAAGTCCGGCGAGAATCAGACTGCAAACTAAACCTGGACTCGTCGGAAAACATCACACAAGACCACTGTTGCGGTGTCCACAATGCATTATTTCTACTCCAGGTTAATCATAGGCGACAGTGAGATGCGGTAAGGGAACACATCAGACAGGCCTACAAGCCTATAGACCAATGTGCCCTAAGCGTCTGTAAACGGTCTGCCTTGAAACTTTCGTACCGGTAGCTGAAGAGAGCTGACTACACATGTCTGATCCTGTGCTCCATCTGTTTCTTTTGGCAGTAACTGCCAAATACCGTTCCTCATTCTGCGTTGTAACTCGGGTAACCTGTGACCTGTAACCTGTAACTTTACCTGTGCTGTAACATCTACTCACATTACCGTCAGCTTGGAATCGTTGCCAAAGCCTGGAGATGACACTCAGGGTAATTCCAAGTTCCTCAGATACTTCCAGCTGGGTACGTCCACATTTCAGTCGTCCGATAATTCTACCACGTAAAAAATCATCCAAATGCTTCCTTTGTGCCATAACTATGCAGTTATTGCACTGAAAGGCTTTTAAAGCGCTTGTGAACAATTTTACTTCTTTGCCACCATTCCTTATATACCCCTCTCTTACACTCTCGTCATTGTGACGTACTATCCATGCCATCTGGTGGTTTCGTGTAATTTGCATATTCTTTTTCAAGATGTGTGTGATAAATCTACAGGTGAAATTTTTATTTTAGAGTTTAATTTCTGTTTGATTCTGAATTATCCTTGATTTATGGACATGAGTGTAGTTATGTTTAAAAGAAAGTATTATTTTCAGTTCATTAAAATTCGATTTTCATTATTTTTTCCCTTTAAAACCATTTTTGAGTCATTCCTTTTCCCTATATATTTATGGTAAAGGGCGGGAACAACATAATGAATCAAAACTTAAGTTATATGAGATGTAAAAAAACTTCGTAACATTTTTATTTGTAAATTATGTATTCATAATTAAACATGCATAAGAATGATAATCTAACAAATTTTAAGAACTTTATTCAATTATAATGAAACTTTAACAACTTTTTTCCATTTTAAAATAAAATATAGAAATATATTTCAATAAACTTTAAATAAACTGAATACAAGTCCGTGAAATATCTTTAAAGAAGAGTAATCAATTTTCACCAAATTAAATAAATTTAATACATTCAACGTATTTTGTTTCTTATAAAATTGTTACAATATTCTAGCAGGTTAAATGCTTGCAAAAGCATGTTGTGGAATTTAATATTCAGAATTCATTTATCCCATGCGGAAATTCTCTGTTTCTCTCGTCATAGTTTCCTGGAGACTTAACTTTCTCTTCTTCACGGGGAATGGAATATTTATACAGTTTTCTTATAGTTTTCAATAAACAATGCAAATTTAATAAACAGCATCTTTAAATATTTCATATTTCTCTGTAAACATGTTCAATATTGCTTTTGAAATATAATTTTAGAATCAAGTATATTTTAGAGATTTCCTTTTTGAAACATTTAGAGAAGAATTTTTTAGTTTCATAGGGAGATTTAAAAGAAATATAAAACTGAGAATTATAGTAAGATAAATTGCCATTAGCACTTATATATGAAGTTTGATTGAATATACCTATATGAATTTTGATTATGTGTAAAATAAACAAATATTTGATGTGTTTCTCTTCTAGGATGTGTATGTAAGTTTTATAAGAAAGAGTTAAATGCCCAGAATTGATCAAATATAAGACACTAAAATAAAATACATATCTGTGCACGTTCAGTTTATTTTGTCAAAACTCTCAAATAATAACCTTAAAAAGATAACTTATTTTTCCCTTGTTAGAACTTAGCAGAGAGCCTAATAAATATCGGTATTACTTTCAAACAATTAAATGGTGATGATTCCTTGATAGATTTAAAAATTAAAATGATAATCTGAAATGGAACACAAAATTGCTATTACACTAATTTACATTAGTCAAGAAACAACGTGCAAATTTTCCAAACTGTAAAAGAATTTTTTTTCTAAAATGCTTATATTGATGAATGAATGGTGAATACAAGGGAAGGTAAAATAATAAATAGGGTATAGTTTTGAGATTATTTTTTCTTATCACGAGCTTTCATTTTGAGCACATAGAATGGTGTAAACACATATATAAACTCATTTATATAATACATACAAATAGTTATAAATCTAGATATAAGCAGTCAAGACTGTAAGAAATATTAGCCACAGTAGTATTATAGCAAACTCTTGGCCTTACAAATCAAGATTGCAGGTTTAAACAAAGTTTTGTGATTAGTCAACATTTACCTGTAATTTTTTCTATTCACGGTGCCGTAGGGCAATTAAGAAATATTAAGAGAAATGTAGTTATTACAAATAAAATACACAATACTATTAATATATAACGATAAAATTTAATAGACTACTTAATAGTATAGAGTTAAAATCGATGTAATAAAGCTAGAAGATGATAAAACTTGCTTCGTGAGCAAAGCATTAAGTTAATGTTTCACGCCAAGTATTAGAAGTCCCGCATAAAAGTAAAATTAGTGATTTATAATAAAATACAAATCTATAAACCTACATTTAAAAAACTAATAATTCATATAAAATTTACTGAAATGTAAGTGGATTTCCTAAACATACAAAATGATTCAATGATATATATATATATATATATATATATATATTCAAAATTTCTCTACAAGAGTATATATATATATATAATAAATATCTATAATACATAATTTTAAAGTTTTACCTTAACACACAAGCGCTGAGACAGATTTAGCAGCATTTCATAGGTACATGGTCCTAAAAGAAAAGAGAGAGATCAAGAAAAAGTATCATCAAAGGGACTCTTTTTATAAAGATCCCCGATTTTTTTAAAAATTCTGTTTAAGTCCCTTATTTAAATTAAGATAATGGATATATTTATTCACTGTGCATAATAATTAGTTCCAAAATATTGTTACTGGATTCGAAATCTAAGCCATAATTACCATTTATATATATATATATATATATATATATATATATTTACTTTTTTATTATTAAACATTTATACTACCTAAGGAGAAAAATTTTTTACAATTTTGCAATATTCTTTCCAAACTTTTTCTATTAACAGTTTACAGGGGCTAAATTTTCCTTGCTCGGCATATAAAAAAATCACACTTTTAATATTACCTTTATGGTAGTTATAAGTTAAATACTTATAAACTTTGCGAAAAAAAGGGAAAATTATCCAATTTGCAAAACTTCGAGTGCGATGCAAGAGCTAAAGATATAAATATATATTCATATTTGCAATTATTTTTTTCTCAATTGTTTTTTTTTATTTTGATTGTTTTAGGTGATAGGTGACTTTTCTAGGGTGAAACAAAATAGCACTACAAGAACGATATTGCAAATAATTATAAAAAATGGCAAACAAAGCAAAATTTTTCTATATTTTAAGTCTTTAAGTGTGATGGACGAGCGAAATATATTTTTTTACTTGGAATGCTCTTTTATACTTAGCTCGGCAAGAAGCAACCATTCTAGGGAATAACAATCGGAAAAAGAAGAAAAAAATTTTATCCCGTTATTCCATAAATTTATATAGAAATACTAAGTATTTTATTATTAAAACTTATGTCATTATAATAAGCTTATGTCATAATTAATAAGCAATAAATATATATATTACAATAGTTTTCTCAATTGCAAAAATATACTACCTTTTTTTTTAATAAGAAAATGTACTTGTTTAGGATGTGTTTTAACGGTAATTAATTTTTTCTCAATAAATTTAATACAACAAACTATGTTACTATTATGTGTCTTAAAGTGTTTTTATAATTGCGTATTTTATTTTATAAATCTATCCAAAGAATAATGCATTTATTGCAGAGGAAAAAAGTTTATTTTCATTTCTCTATAATTTATTTTCTTTCATTTTGGTTATATTTTCACAAACTTGGACATATTTATTCTTCTTATATATCTTTATATTTTTGTTTTATGTTTTTATCCGTATAGGTGAGTAATGTACTTGTAAAATAATTACTTATCTTCGAAACTCTTCGTCATTGATACGAATGCTCAGACATTAAATAACAAATCCGTTACTAACTTTGGGTAAGGAAAACAGAATGAAAACTTTGCTGAGAGGAAAAGAAAAGCAAAATTCCTTCCTTCATTCCTTATAAGATTACTCTTCCGTAAGAATGAAGTTCAAGTTTAATTCTGATGGAAAACTTATCTTTTAGATTTTGCGAAGAGCTCACTTCATTTAGCAGTGATGTACCTGTTTCTCATGTTCTTATCGATGGGGTTTTCCAAATAATTAATTAAGGGAAAAAAACCCGTTTCTCTCTCGAGTTCTAAAGTTTAACTTTCGGAGTCAAGAAAGTCGAAAAGACAGGAGAAAGTTTAATATATTGAATCTGAAATTTCTTCATTAAATGGGGAATACTTCTATGTCTGTTTCTTACTGCAAAAGTTTAAGATTTAAAGTTTGAGGAAAGCGAAGTACTGAAAAAAAAGTATCATAAATTGTCAAACAAATTACTTCTTTCGTGTAAATAAATATAGGACCAAAATGATTATCTGATGTATAACACGTTTTGAAATTTTGTTAAGTTTGTAATGATTGTATTTGTAAAGGATATTTGTAAAAATTAAGAAGTTTTCTTTTCGAATTAATATTTAATTTAAAAATGTATTTATAAAGATAGAAAAATAAGTAATAAACTCGTATTTATGTTTCCATTGATCATAGCATTAAAATTATCTGACCATGATACGAAACGAACTAATTAATTTCATTTACAGGATTAATTATTTATTCCCAAGCTCACCAAGTATATTTTCGCATTAATTTCATCAGGTACTTCCACGTTATTGCTGTTATCTTCACTTTCTTCACACTGCCTATAATAAGTGGTACATCAGGTGATTTTCCATTCTAAATTCATGATTGACATTGATTGCTTGTTAATGGTGCTTATTATCACTTTACGTTTAAGAAAAACATAACAAAATAATATTTATATTTAATTCTTCTAAACTGTGGCTACATTTGGAGAAGTGGAGCACTCCTGTTGTACAGCATATTAAATATATCTATTAATCTAGTCTATTATAAAATGTTTCTGGCTATTTTTGGCATAATTCGCATTTTAACGTGACATCATTTTATAGATATTTTGTAGTGTGTTAGTATTCATATTCGTATATATGTAAGTCTCCAAGAAATATGTATCAATTTCCAATGACGGAGTAAAATTACTTATAATAAAGACACTCAAAAGGGAAATCTTGCATAGATATTACACCCCCGAAGAGTGCAATTCAAAGAACCTCTATTCATCAAGCATACTAGAGATTTTCCTTCTAAAACAATGATATATTGGTTAGTAAAAAAAATCCGTAATAGCTTAGTAGCCATAGTTACGGACTCCTGGTCAGTATATCATGAGTTCAAGCCTAAAAACTCGCCACGCAAAGAGGCTGATGCAAGTCAAGTCTGTCAAAATTCAAAATCCTTCCAGGGCCATGGTGGGAAAGTTCAAAAAGATATTGACAGCTCAAGGGGCATTATAGTCACTCTTAACCTTGATTCAAAGTTACTAGATTCTTTACTAAAACTCCTCGTGCTGTTTTATACTCTTATCGAACACACTCACTTATTCTAAAAGGAAAGGGGAGGAGGAAAAACGAAATAAATATTCTTAGCTCATAAGGGTGCTTGATTAAATCTATTATATACATATATATATATATACATTATTTTTTTAAGTTTCAAAATTAACTTATATTTTTCATGTAATAAAATTCAATTTTTATACAATAAGAATTATTTTAACATATATTACAATCAAATATTCCTCCATATTTTCAAATTACAAAGAGGAAAAAGAAAAGAATAACAGGCACACAAAAAATCTGTGATATTATCTTTATTGAAATTAAAATGTCATATGTTCTATGGGTAGAAACATAGCATTAAAAGAAAATAAATGGCTTTCAAAGAACGAAAAAAAAAACTGTTTCCTTTTTTGGAGAGACAATGGATTGCGACACTTGTAACCACAACGAGTCACTAGAATTCAATGTTACTCTTTTGTTTTCATTATTGTATTACATTAAATATATTTTTTAATCATAATATGAATAGTTTTAAATCAGATACATTGATTCCGATTTCACCATACTTTCAGTTTTAATTTTATTATTCAGAAATCTAATAAAGATCCTTTCCAATGATTCCGAAAGGCAGCCTAGAGAAATATGTTAAATTTAATCATCTTCCTGTGATATATTAAAATAAATATCGATCGCTGCTTATTGCTTCCATCGATTTAAATCGTGAACCAAAGCTAAATGCGTTATTAAGTCTCTGACAGTATGATATATGGTGTGCATGATTATACCTAGTATAGCGTAATCTAGAAACACAGTGAAACTGGAATTGAAATTAAACTCATATCTGATTTCAATAGTTGTATATGATTTAAACAATCGCTAAACATTGTGAGACCCAATAATGAACATTAATCTTCTATAGTATTATATTGCTATAAGCCATAATTATAGCGCCAGTTTCAATGATGATATCTAAAATTTTATTTCTATTTAGTCCGTTTTAGAACAAATATTAGTCTTTATTGTATCTAATACTAGCAGTTACCCACTCGTTTCCCTGGGTATTACACACACACACACACACACACATATATATATATATATATGAATTATTTATATGTAAGTCCTAGCATTAAGAATTTCATTGTATTGAAAAGTATGCTTATACTCGCAACTCTCACCACTTGATATAACAATTACAGAACTTCTAATTAATATTTTCTAATGATCTCTAAACTTGAAGTAGAATGATTTATCGCACTCTAGTAACACAAAGACTAGTGGATTTTCACAAAACCTATTATCAGTGAATCTCTGCTCAGAATTTCAAGTCTAATACTAACAAAGCAAAAACGGAATTTTTATTATCAATACCCCCGCAACCCCGTTGAGATTTGATTTCCAAAAGAGCCGTTCTTGCCGAAATTCAATTCAAGATAAGAACCATGCAAACCAAATTTCATTATTTTAGTCCTAGTAGCTTTAAAACGGGATTCTTTTTCTCAACACGCCCCAGTAACACAGCCCCGTTCCCCAATGGAGTCGATTTCCGTAAAATTAATTTTTAGTGGATCTCTATTCAACAAAATAAACATGCTTAAGAAATTTCAAGTATGTGTCTAACTATTCAAAAACAGGATTTTTTTTTCTACAACTACCCTTGATCCCTTGCAACTTCTTTACGGGTCGACATAATGAAAACTGTATGTTAAATGAACTCTATTCTATGAAAGGAACATGCTTAACAAATTTCATGTATGTGGGTCTAACATTTCAAAAACATGAATTTTTTTTCTATAACTACCCTTGATCCCTTGTAACCACCTTGAGGGTCGATTTTAGCAAAACTCTTTGTTAAAGAAACTCTATTACATGAAAGGAATATGCCTATTAATTTTCAAGCAGGTAGGTCTAAGTGTTTTAAAAGGGACATATTACGCCCCTTAAATTTACGAATAGCTTGAGGGCCGATTTTCGAGAAACCTATTTTGTAACATTTCTGTATTCTATGAATTGAATCTGTGGACCAAATTTCGAGATCAAAACTGGAAATAATTACTTCTAATGTTCCTGAAGCCCCTACAACGCCACTTGGGGGTCTATTTTCGTAAAAATCAATTTGTAGCCGATCTCTACTTCATGAATGGAATCTGCTTACCAAATTTGAAGACAGTACTTAAAATATTTTAAAAATAGAAATAATTATCTATGATGCCCCTTGGGCTTCGATTTTTGCAAAATCCGTTCTTAGAGGATCTCTACTCCATGAAAAAAACATGCCTACCGAATTTCAAGTCTGTTGGTTTAATAGTTCTGTAGTTTGTTTTCTTGACGATTGAGTGAGTGAATCGCTTTTCTCCTTTATATATAAAGATAAGGAAAAAAAAATCTCAAACCAAGATAATAATGGTTCACCTTATAGCTTGAGAATCGTATTTTGCAAAAATATAAGGAGATATTGATTTTTGTTCCATAACTGCAAAAAAAGAATCTATTGCTTATTGAAACGAACTATAACTTGGCATTATTATTTTTTATTCCTTTTTCATTAGTGCCAGTAATTCAGACGATTCTATACAAAATGGAATTAAAATGTAAAGAAAATTATATGAAAAATTGCAGATTATAAAGGGATTACAATATTAATAAAATATTCATTCATTAAATAAAATAAAGGTTAGAAAACTATTTCGTTTTTAAATATATTACGGTAAGGAACATTTTTTTGAAAAGATATTTGAATAAATCTAAATTTTTGAATTATGGCTCCATTTACAAATGATCATGTTCAAGTATAACAGTCCAATAAATCAAATCGGCTTAAATAAGGATTTTGTGACAAATTTCATTCTATATGTTCTTCCAGTCCTTAAAATAATAAAATTTAATATTAGACCTATGAAACTTACTTAAGTGTTTGTAAAAATATATAACTCATCCTATAGTTATACTTTTTGTACATTTTGTTTTGCTTTTAGAAACTAATCAATATTCCTTAATTATATATTTTAGGATAAACTAATTATTTATTTTCATTTTATCAGGAAGAGCTTGATTATAATGAATACACCAGACATAAAAAATAAGCTAATACACTTACTAAACGATTGAATAACTATAGGAACTATTTGCATAGCAAATGGTCCATTCCAAAACCAGAAATTGCATGGATAATACTGACAACTTGAATGCAATGATGTCTGGATTCCTTCAAATAAGCCTTGCATTTTAGAAATCCACTGAAAGAAGAATTTTTCACTTATTCTTTATTATTATATACTCATATTTTCTAAAGCTATGCCTTAAATATGGGTATCATTGTCCAAAAAAATGAGCACTAAAATAAACTAATACATAAAATATTAAAAATTTTAAAGAAATTTTAGGCTCCGCAATAAAATCAATTCTCTAAAAAAATATTTATAAAATTAATGTGATAATTCTAAAGAAATATTATTTTCAGATCCTTAGCAAAAAGCTATGATAAACCACCTTTTTTGTAATTGATTAAAATATTTCAAACGATTTTAACAAATGAAACAGAATAAAATTTGCAGAAAAGTAAAGGAAAATTACTCAAAAACAGAAATATATCATTCAAAGTTTCCATGCTATATAAAATCAGGGAACACTTTCAAAAAATTATCCTCAAAGAGCAATCTTATTCTTATCAGTATAACAAAATAGACTCCAGTTAAGCATGCATTAAAGAGAAAAAGAAAACAAAAGCAATAAAAAATAACTGCAAATAACTCCCCGCTTTATTTAGAAAACTGCAAGCAAATCAGAATAAATGAAGAAACAGAAATTTAAGTCTGATCCATGCTTTGATAAATATCCCTCCTCACTTTTTTTTTGTTTTGATTTCGTATTTTGTTATTTTTTCCTTATTCCGCAATAACTAGAATTCTCAACTTCTCGTAAAATACGGTTGATTACAAAGAGTATTGAAGAAACAGATGTGTGGAAACAAAGGAGTTCGTAGTGAGGCAATAAAAAAAAAAGGGTTTTTTTCTTTATATAAAGTGGAGCCAGTTGGTCGTTAGGGAAAGATTCGGGGCATTCGGTTGACTCTGTAACCTTCAAACTCCATGGTATATACAAAGAGACATTCTTACCCAAGATCATTGTTGGGGCAGAAGAGATATCACACTAAATTAATCTAATGTTTACATGGTGGATCAGGAAAGACAAAATAATATAATTGAACTCCGATGGGATTAGGATAATTCATTACCTGCAGCATTTCTTTAAGGATAGAAACCTTTTCTGAATAGAAATATGTACAAGGTGAAAGGTGAAATAAATGGAAAGGTAAAAGGTTTTAATTTGATTGTATTTAATTTTTTCTTTGCTTAAAAAAAATAGATGTTTACGTTTCAGTAAAGCAAACAGGTTATATTTAATTATATTTGCTTGCATTATAATAAAAATTATACTTTACAGATAATAATTGTTTTAACTGGATAAATAATACGTCTTTTTACATCAAACCAAAATTGTTGAAGATACAGATCATGAACACCATCTCTTATTGATACAAAAATTTAAACAAATGTAAAAGAATACTATTTTTAAGTTGTATTGCTGGTTTTTTTTCAGAACATAAATGATTTCGCTTCAATTTAAATAAAATTAATATAAGTAAAATTCTAATCCTCTGCAAAATTAAATGAAGCATTAACTTCCTAACAGGGGAATAAATTTGTTGTAAATATCTGAAATATATATATTTTTAAATACGAAGCTCTTTCACAAATAATTATTGGCAAAGTATTTCGAAAAAAATAACTTGATAACGTTTGTTGAATTATCATTATGAGGCATTTGATTTAAAAAAACGGTTGGAAATAGTTACCTGCAAAGAGATTCATTGCGGGCTGTCAAGATAGTAAAACAAATCACTTTGAACACAGATTTCTTTCTCGTGCAAGATCGAAATTTCCTCTTTTATTTTTCTCGCCAAGGAAAACATGATTCCTTTATTTTTATTTAGAAAACAGAATACCTATAAGTGTTTCATTAAAGAGATCTAAAGAATTTGGAGGAGGAGGTCACAATATCTCAATATTATGTAATAACATAGACTAAATTAAATTCACTCTGTTATCCCATTACTGCTGGTATTGATACAGTATCTGAGGGGCTACTACTGGAACCTACTGACTTGCAGTCAGATCACAGTGCAAAGCAGAGATTGGCATTTAGTCGATTGGGTTCGACCGTTGTACAGCCAAGACATTTTGGTGTCACGGCACTTTACTAACATCTAAGACATGCATACTTACAGAAACATATTTAAGCAACATCGATAGCTGCTAAACAGAATAATCAACTTTTTAGAATCGCACGAGTGTGTTTACTGAAGCAAATGATTCGATAAATGTACCATCACATGTACCATCATTGGAACGCACGATGGCGCTTAGTACGAACACTGCTCCAGTAGGGGAAAAAACGATCACTGCAATCTCAGCCATGTAAAGGAATTTTTCCGCTCACGTGAACTGAAGGGAAGAAAAAATGTTAATGATCAGCTCTTTCCATGACAGCAGGGGATTGCCTATTCTGATAGCTTTTCACACCCCGCACTTTCACGGGATGGGGGTCTCGTGTTGATATTATATCTTGCGATGGCGCGGGACTTGGTAGCAAACAAATTAAGTATATACATCAGGTTCAGATCCATCAGTTTTCGTATGTTCTCTGCGTCACTGTATTGAATACTTCTACATACATATACTTCTACACTTATAGTAGTTCAAAAATTTAACTTAACACTTTTATGTTACTTGTGTTTTTGTAGCACACAGAAATAGTGATTTTCATATTTTAAAAAAGGGGTAAAATGTCAAAAACAAGTATTAAGAAAAGAAAACATTCAATTTTAATACATAATTGCCAAACCTACGCTACTGGGTGGACCGCAACACCTTTAAAACATTAGAAGTAGCCCGTAGCCTTGACAAAGGATATGTTTTATGCTATGACACTAATTGGCTTGCACAGATCATTGTCAGCTGACAAAGTTTCATGTATGAAAAAATTTGCAGAGAAATTGTGCCTTATATTTCACTCGACAATTATTTGTTAGTGAAATTTTCTTGTATGATTATCAACAATATTATAAGTTTATGCAAGTTGTTTGACATAAACTTTCAAGCTGGTATGAAAATTCCATCAATCAATCCACCCTTGATTTCTATAAAAAAAATGCGTGAAAAGTATGTCAAAATGCATGACTTATTAAGCTAATTCTAAAATTAAATGTGCTTGCAAGCATAGATAGTATAAAATCAGCATAATAAATAAATTGAATACAAATTTTATTAATTAATTTAACCTATATTTATTATTGTTTTATAATGAATTCAGTCATTTTTGAAAATGTGCGATCCTCTGGTATCCTCAACACCTACAATATGGCCCACATGAATAAACAATATATCCAACTTAATCTAAAAATGTTTAGATTTTTTGGAAAAAAAATATTTTTTTATTTTTTATTTGTGATTAATTTTTATTGAATCTGAATTTCAAGCTCAACTAACTTTATCAAAAAGACAAATATATATTTAAATAAGACAATTCGTTCGAGCTGGATTTAAATTAAAAATGAGAAAATCAACAATATGGGAATTTGTTTTTGTTAGTGTTGCTTAAATGTATATCGAAGTAAATGAAAAAAAAACTTCTAATACTGCTCGATTCAAATGGGGGACATTGTTGGATGAATATGCTGTGTCATTAAAAGAAATATTTTAAATTAAGAAATCGAAGTAAAACCGTAAGTTAATAATCGAAATTAAATTTAAGGAATTCATTTAACATCGATACATCGTCCACAAATAGTTGCAAAAGTTTTACAAGTTGGGGCGATAACATTACAGTATGATAACACTAGACTAAGATCGATTTCTTTTGTTAATATCAAATTAATTACGAACTTAATACGTTTCATTGATATTTTTAGAGTTAACTTTTGATCATATTGTTGTATAAATACTTTAATTCCCAAACTTCATCTAACTCCTGCATGAATCAAAAAGCGGTTATACAGTGGTTATAGAATAATCTTTTGGACGGACTATAGCATTATATATTAATTTTAGGTATTTGTGTACTATATTGTGCAGCCAATAGTGGAAACCTTCCTACGAAAGTACATCAGACCACGTTGATCTTACCTACAAAACTTAATGCTTCAATTTTGTATTTATTTGTAATTCATACATATCTATACCTTTGATTGCATGGCTTCAAACTTTGTGGGGTGTTTGGATGACGTTTCAAATGAGCCGTGAAAATATGTCAGCTAAATACAATTTTTAAATTTATTTTCGGGTAATTTTTCTAAAACCCCCTTGCTGATGGAAGAGCTCATGTGTGTATGTATTAAATCGTCAGATATCGTGATATACAATATATAAACCATTAATGATCATGTTTATGAAAACATTACTGCATTTGGTGATATCTACTGAATCGGGGAAGTTTAAATTTTGTGTATATTAAGTATTGTGTATGCTAGTAAAAAAGTATGTGTGTTTTTCCGATATAGCACAAAAATAGAACGACTCAAATGCGTGTAATTCGGTACGTCAAAAATATGGGTCATGAAGATGTGTACAGGGAAGAAATTTTTATTAAAGTTTGCTTCAGATTTTTGAAAATTGAGCTCTTACGGAAATTGCCTCCCTATCAGAATTACGGTGGGGTTGTAGATGAAAATTATTAAGCATTTTGTAACTATTTGACTTACATACTGAAAAAATTGGCAAATACATTTCTTTTATTGAGTAGAGATCCGTTATAACGGGTTTCACGGAAATCGTCACTTAACGATAGTTGTGGGGTTACCAGAGGAGTTATATTGGAAAAATACCGTTTTCTAAACTAATACATCTACAGAAATATATCACGCATAACCCGCGGTCACTCGCGCCTGTTTTTTTATCGTCGTTACTCGAGGGGTGTAGAGAGCCCCAAACGTTTAACACGTTTATTTAAATATGAAAAAAAATTAAGTCAATAATAATGCACACTTCTAAAATACAAGGTGTTTTTTCTATGATGCAAATAAAAATATTAAATTTATTTTATACAAATTAGACTGACATTATTTTAAAATAAACCTGCAAAACTTTCATGTTAAAATACATAATTTTGCATTTTTTGTAAACCATCAGTAAAACGTTTATATCAGTAATAAACTTACTTCGTAATTCGTGTTAAGGATAGTAGAAATTAAAAAGCAAATATTTTAATCATTTTCCAATCATGCAGAGCAGACTGTGAACATAAATCAATTCCTCGCGGGGAATTGATTTATGATAATCCCAGATATATTTTTGAAGGTCGTTACGTTCTAATCGTCCGAGCCAGAATGATTGCATCATGCCTGAAGGTTCAATGACCTAAAATGAGCAGCTACTGAAAAATTCGTGGTTCTGCGTATTCTTTTTGAAATTCTAGGAGGCTTTTCTTGTTGCTGGGGTGTACAGAGCACTCCGCGCGAGTGATCGCGGGATAATTACTAAATGAGATCTGCTAAAAATGGGTTTTTTGGAAATCGACTCCACAGGAAAATGAAAGATAAATAAACTCTTATTTTAACCCTCCGCTAGGTGCGCTTTAAAATGTTACTTCCATATTCGCGTGGTTTATCTCAGATACATCAATTCATATTTACTTTTAAATAATATTTAATCATTTTGTTGGAGAGATTTGACATTAAAAGATATTTGACATATAATAATGCTTAAAATAAAACCAGTAATTGAGATATTTGTACGAAAAAACATAATATTTAATTGCTATACATCACTGTGTCACCAATATTTACATTTTAAGATGCATTTCTGCAGTCTTCACAATTCACATTATAATGTTCAAGGGACATGGAAATTTCGTATAATGCTTTAAAAAACTTTAATTAAATTTTCTTGATGTCCAGACAAGAGGGAACGTACCTTCTTTTGCAAGTTCATGTTGATGTTTCTTTTGGATTTTCATCTTGAATGGGGTATTGTACAACAGATATTTCTTCAATCCTGAGTCAAAATGAACGAAGCATGTGATTGTTACACTCATTCCGTCTTCACGGGTGCTCTTTCAAAAGTTCGTGACCTAGTTTTCCTAAATATGTGAGGGAGTGATTTTTTGATTCCCATATAGATATTTTGGGAGTTTATTCCAGTTACATTTAGGACTGAATAAAACACTGACTAGTTGCTTGGTATCACTCAGATGTATATCAACTCCCAATGAAAAAACACAAGCTACAAAATGCTTGTTTTAAATTATTTTCGGATAAAACTGAAAAAACTACACTATTTTAAAAGAAAAAAATTCAAAATTAAGAAGAGAGTACAAAGCTACTTGCCATATAAAGCCCTCGTCCATGACACTGAATCCTAGAGTGAGTGACAAAAGGCAGATAGATAAAGGAGGGGCATGTTCCAGTCCACCGTGTGGACGCAGCCCTGAAACTGTTTTTACTTTGCATCTGAGAGATTCGCGCGCCTAATGAAGGGTTAAACGATTAAATTTTGTCCGTTTTAAATAAAGAGGTATAAGAATGTTTTTCAAAATAATTGAAATCTTAACGCTGCGACTTAGATATCTCTATAATTAAAACAATATACAATATTGCAATATCATGGTATCCCAGGGAAGTGGGGGAGTATTTTTTTCCATTGGGATGTATTTTCTTGTTACAAAAGTTTTTTTACAGTATAATGCGTAAATACCAAGTTTTCATTTCAAGATTTCAGCAGTAAAAGTTTTAAGTACGAAAACCTGAGTAAATTAAATTTATATAGACTTCCATAGATTTTGACTTCCATATTTTCTTCTCCTATCCAAGATGATCGAACAGCTCTGCAGTCATTTTGTCTCTTTTATTTTTGATATTTTATTATGAATAGATCAGTTGATGTAAATTATGAGCTATCGACATTTACCTTTATATCACCACTACTTGCGAAGATACTCAGAGTTGTGTGGTCTATGCAAATTGATCTGTTGTTTGGAATCTCTGATACAGTTAAGGCGGGTAAGTTCAAGAATTTCGGCCCCCCAAAACATTTTTCACTCTTCACATTTTAATCAAAAATGAATTTCTACGCTTCTAATGGTGCAAAAAATATCTTTCTACGTGCAGTAGAAATATTTTTAATAATTTTTTGAAAATGTTTTACCACCTGTCAAAGTCTGCTATCCATTACTAAAATCCATTTTTCTCAAAACTAACATTTTCACCATATAAGGGGAACATTTGTTTCTAAACTAATGAATTTAACAGCTTATAACTTTGCATAATTAATAATTACACTCTAATACATACTTTAATCGAGGTTTTTTTTTCAAAAGAATGTTCTGACTTAATTTATAGCATTAAACATCAAGAAATTTCACTGTGTTTGAAAGAAAAAAAAAACAGATTTGTGTGAAAAAATATTTTTTAAAAAAATAACTAGATATCCTATACATAAAATCTCTGATTAAATTATGTATTATGGTTCAAATAATATTCAGTAAAAAATTGGAGATTTTTATTCAATAGAATGTTTATAAATATTCCTTAAAAATACCTATTTTTAACATTAATGAGTTACAGAGCCTATTTCGTGAACCTACCCCCTTTTAAATATTCAACCAAATTTAAACATTCTCTGAACGCTGAAAGTCTTGAAATTTTTTCTTCTGTTGGAGTAATTGTGAAATTAATATGATACCATATTGCATCTAAGCTCTATAGTGGCCTGTAGTGATCTATGCGAGATTGCGCGTATCACTAAAAACGTAGGATATGCAGAATAAAATGCTGACACTTAATGAATCAGGTAAATAAAGCAGTACATACATTACAAAAAGACGGGAGCCTACGTTATAACACGTAACCATTTTTCATGTCTCAGAAACTCGTGCAGTTTCTATTTAGCTGGTATAGATATTTTCCAGAGATTAAACGTCCACTCACACCATGGGATCTAATTTTTTGACCCCTTGCTTCCAAATAATAAAAAAGGGAAGATTTTTTTTTTTTAATAATACCACGGCGATAATTATTATCTTAAGGTGAACAACAAGAAAAGAAAAACAATTTGATCGAATTCTAATTTTTTTTATAAATAATATTTAAAAAAAAAAAAAAAAAATTATTACATGCGAACGATTTAAAAATTGTTGCATAAAAATACATATTTCATAAGTTCACAAATGAAAGGCTTTCGTTTTTCTCTGAATTTGTGTGTTTCATTTATATATATCTAATATATAAAATTCTCCTGTCACAGTGTTTGTAACCAAACTCCTCCGAAACGGCTAGAGTGATTCTAATGAAATTTTGTACGTATATTCAGTAGGTCTGAGAATAGGATGTAAACTATTTTTCATTCTGATCTTGCAATTAGTTAAAAATATATTAATTAAAAACCTTAAAACGCCTAATATTTTACTCCTGCGGGTTGTTTACTTGGCAGAATTCCATTCCGTTTCGGCCGAGCGGTGATCCGACGTTTCCACCATCTTAAAATTGCTATCCAATTTTTACTGTTGAAATCAGACAAAAAATAAATACAGAATCGGAAAGATCATTTATTTCACCACAATATAGTATAATTGTTTTTGCAAAATAATGATATTTTCTATTTTTTTAAGAATTTTTTAATAAAGTGTTAAAACTGATGCGTTTTTATGCAAATTATTTCTAAATTAATGCGTATGAATTTCTTTTCGTGTTATTAAAACGATATTCTACACTAAATAACTTCAAGCCTTTTTCTTTTAGAACCAATCATTTAAAAAATAAAATGCCCAAAACTTTTTTTTAAAGATTTTTCAAAAAATACTCAAAATTTTAACTTAACAATGAATAATTTTGTCATTTATGAAGATAATCGCAAGAAACTTTATTTCCGTGTGTAAAAGAATATTATCCGTAATTTGTACGAAGATTGAAAAAGGGGCTTAAAAATTACGGATTTAAAAAAAAAATTGTGATTTTCGTAAAAAAACAGTTTTTGCAAAAAATAATTTAAACAGTATTTTTGTTCATTTTTTATGTAAAAAGTACTTTATTTTTGCAATTAATTTGTGAAGTCTGAAAGCATTAACAGAAAAATTATGCCCTAAAAATTAAAAAATTAATAAAAAATACGCGATTTTACAGTTAGCCAACCTTGGAGTCGAAAAATAGTTTTGCGCCAAAGACCTTTGATCAGTTTTACCGTCAACCGCATCTAACTCAAGGGTTACACTAAAAAATTCTGCCTTAAACAGGGGGAAATCAGTAAATTTGCCGAGAAAAAAAAATGCGAGAGAAAAAGTTATTTTTGCTTCAATTTACGTCATTTTTTCTTTAGATAATTTTCAAAATTAAATCATTATAGATGTTAGATTAAGATGACAAAATCTATTCAATACACTTCTGAGATTCATTTAAAATATTTATCAGTATCAAAATTTTTGTTCTCTTTCATAAAACTTATATTTTACTTTAAAATAATGCTAATGTATAAATCTTTTTTTGACATATAATTTCATAATAAAAACGCAAAATTTGCCCATTTCAAAATTTTTTTTTTGAATTATTCCTTTAAATAAGCATAACTTCATTAGAAAAAAATAAAAGCTATGTTCAAATAAAAAAAATCTTCATCTTTAATTGCGTGTTATTAATATTTCAAAAATCACTAAATTGGCATGTCACAATTAATTGATAAATGAATATTTTTAATCAATATTAGTATAAAATAATTAATTAATTGTGTTTTGTATTTTATGATTTCTTCTAAAATGAATAAATATAGATGAATATAAATTAAAATGATTTTTAAAAAGTTCATTGATCATTTAGAATCAGTGATTAAAAAAATAAGATGCCAAAAACTATCTTTTTTTTAAGAATTTAAAAAAAAAACTTTTTTTTTTTACAAAACAATGATATTTTGCATATTTTATGATTTTTTTCTAAAATGAATCAAAATCGTTGCGTTTAAATAAAAATTATTTTTAAAAATTTAGAATCAGTGATTTAAAAAATAAAAAGCCAAAAACTTTTTTGAACAAATTTTAACAAAACACTCAAAATACTTAAAACAGTCATTTAATAATTTCTTCTTTTATAAAGATAATTGCATGAAACTTTTTTCCCGTGTTTCGAACATTTCAAAATATCCTCACAATTTTACTTCAAGATTTAAAATAGTAGTAAAATTTGGTAATTTGAATTATTTCTACTTTTCTTTTTTCAACATACAACTATTTTTAAAAATGCTACATTTTCGTTTCCGGGGACTAAAAATTGCAATGAAAGAATTGAAAAGTGAGTGAATGATTTATAAATTCGCACTGTTCGCCTATTCGAGGGTTTTTAGCGACGGAACTCGAAATTTTCAACCATGGTCAAGTGACGAGGACGATACCTAAGCTTTTACCCACCTCTCCTGAGTACCACACCACACCAACGCAAGAACAAATTTCGAAAAAGGGAGTTTTAATGTCATAGTTAAATAAATCTCTCACATCGCGCATACACACACATAGTGCCTCATTCTGAGATTTTGATAGAATTTCTATGGGGATTAAGGTTCTAACTGGTAAAACCCTGCAACGTCGAGGAGTAAGTGGAAGGAAGAAACAAAGGTCAAAGCATCTTCTGAGGAAATAATATAGGAGATGCTGATTTTGTGAAGAGAAGGGAAAATGTTAAGCAGAAGCCATGATTGCCCTTCGAGGTCATGCATCACATCTGCATGCGTCATACCCACACAAAGTGCTGGTCGTTGAAAGAAAGGAGTAATACGTGTGGGATTAGTTATATCCTGAACTGCACGGCGAAGTATTAGATAAATATATTATTATTATTCGATTGCAATAACTCCAATACAGGTTATAATAAATATTGTTTCTAACAATATGTATTACTCATACATATATATAGGTATATATAGGCTATGATAATAGCCTAATATATATCTATTGCATTAATTATATGACATAATTGTACATATATATGTATATCATATACATATTATATATGTATATATATATTAATACTATAATATGTTTATATATATACATACTAATATATATTATCATATACTATTATATATTTATTCAAAACAATTTTATTAATCCGATAATAATGAAACAAGTAAATGACTAAAAAATATTTTCATAATAATAACGTCTTCAATTAAGATAAATTATGAAGCACTTTATATGTTTTAATTCATGTTTAGAGAGAATGTACAATGGAAACATTAAACTTAAACTCCATTTCTTAGTTTCCAAATGAAAACATTTCCCACATGGAAGCTACATTTTAAGAGATATTTCTTGAAATAAATTAAATGTCAGTTTTTAAAAGATTCAGGTGTGAAAGATAGAGTTTTTAAGATTCTTTTAGTTCAACTTTTCATCTCTTATTCACGTGTTTACCTAGAGAAAAGATTGAATCGTCCCTGAGAGGCATAAAAGAGGTTCACACGAGAATGTGCAAGTACTCTAACAAGTACTGAGGCTTCTAATTCAAGCACAAGTTTTAACTGACCCAAGATAAGCTAGAAGTGATTGTGCTGGAAAGATGTTTCTTAAAATGTTTTGTCTGTGAGTCGTCATCTATGTGTTAAATATACAAACGTAAGGATTTTAATATAGATGTGTGTGTGTGTGTGTGTGATATCGTAAATACATCCATACAAGTAGTTCTAATAATTTTAGTTTGCAGTTTCAATTAGTTGTATAGATTAATTGATTTTGCTATAATTTTAGTAAACCGTTAAACACGCGAGATAAAGTTTTGCTTACATCCCGGCATGCGGGTAATTAACAGTTACTATTTGTGCGTCCTGAGAGTCAGGACCATTTCAAATCAAAAACTTGAAATATGAAATATTGACGAATTATTCATTCACCTTCTGAAAGGTGCCATGGCCTTGTATTCACCTCAGATCTCCAGAGATACCGTATAAATTAAATTAGATTAATACTAATTTTGAAATTTTTCCCCGTTTAAGGTATCCGATAACCCTAAAATTGTGAATTTTGCCAAAAATGTACGTTATTTTTATGATTTTATTTTATATGCTATCTTATTAGTTTTATAAAATTACCAAATTTATCATTTTCCGTTTACTAGAACAAAATCTACATGTGTTTTAGTAAAAGCAGATGCCATTACTTTAAGATGGCATACTTTAGATGGCATACTTTAAAACGCGTTTTACTCGAAATGGGATTTTTTGAAAATAAGCAAACGGGTCAAGCAACGGGTGAAAATAAGCAAACAAAATAAGAAAACCAGCTATTGCTCAAAAAGTTATGAAAATAATTAACTGAAATTTTTTGTGTAAATTTTGAATAAAAATAGAAGTTTTTCAATCTCTAGATTTATCAATCACTATTTTATTACAAAATTTACTGTCCCTTATGTGAATACAATCACTGTTTTTTTTAATCAATTTCATATAATTACTAAGATAAAGTGATCTAGTTTTTGTAAAAATTAAAATATCTCGTGTCATGAAGGTCTCTTCAAAAAGGAATAACATGGCAACTCATCAGCATTGAAAAATTTATACTTTGTTTATCAACGTTTGGTACAGAATGGGCTGCGTTTATGTTATTTTTTGTCAACTTTTATCCATTTTTCCCATTATAGTAATAATATTTTTTTCTCTTCTCATTTTAGCATATTTTTTTTTTAAATGCACGAAAGAATCTAAAAACAAACAAACAAAAAATCCACATAACTCCATTTTGAAAAAAAAAATAATTTCGCAACCAGTCGGATACCTTAAACATAAACATGAAAATACTGAAAAGTAAAAATATATAATCTCAAGACTTAAAAATGCTGAATACATATCATATTCTATATTTGTTGTGTGGCCACGGTAGCTTAGTGGTTAATGTATCGTATCGTGGCTGGCATGTCTTGAGTTCGAGCCCAGTACCAATAAAGACCCCCCCCCGTGTAAGGGCTCGGTGCACGTTAATATATCGAGAGCTCAAACGTTCTCTCGTGGTGTGGTGTTTAAGAGAGGGGGTACCAGCTCAGATGTCGTCCTCGTCACTTGACCATAGTTCAAAATTACGAGGTCCGTCGCCGAGAGCCCTCGTGTAGCTGAACAGTGCGACGTTAATATTCAGTCACTCACGCTATATTTGCTGTATATACATATTAAACACAGATATCTTTGAATGAGCAAGGGAAAAAACATATATGGGTTCATACAATGAAAATATGCAAATAAAGCATGGTATACATAACTATATAAAGTGCCTGATTAGCATGGTATGAATTAGGAAAAATTAGGTAATCCAATCTTACAAAGAAAGAGTATAATTTAATTTAAATCAAAAGGAAAAAAATAAAGTAACCTATTAAATGTTAAATCTTCAATTAATTCGTAAACTTGATTCCAAACAAGAGAAGAAACTTGAGCACTGAAAAGTAACAAAATAAATAACATTGCATCCAGGAAGTGCGTAAAAAAATCTTGTGAGATTTGTTTAAAGATGTTTTAAGCATTTTTACAGAAGGTCGTTCGCACTTTATGGAAACGATTTTGTAATTTATTTTCTCGTCCACATTTGCAGATAAAACTTTGGCAACTTAAGAATAATCGTCTGCTAATGTTTTATTTTGATTGAAATGTAAAATAAAGGATTTATTTTGAAAACGGCTTAAAATTGATAGATTGCTAAAAGTTTACGTAAACTCTCTTCCCTGGGAAAAATATTCGTGTCAATAGATTATAAAGCGGTGTAAATATCCCGATTATTGTATTTCAGAAAGAGGCATTTATAATATTTTGAATTTGAAGGGAAAATACTTCTAACTTACAGTAAAAATAAAAACATGGCCACACAAAAACTTATTTTAAGACTATTCGAACGCAGGCAATTATCAAGAAAAATTGAAATCTCTAATCCTGAAGAAAAATCTACTGATTTAAAGATTCAATGCATCGAAACATCACTAGAAATGTCTTTCGGCACTTTAAGTTTAATCATTCATAGAGATTTAAAGTAAAAAAAGATATTTAAACCAAAAATTCATCTGCTTTTGCCAAAAATTATTGCTGAAAGAATAACGCATTGTTGAAAAATATATGAAAAACACCTGTATGCTTAAAATTTGAGAGAGAAATCTGTGTTAACATTCGATAAGGCATGGGTATATTTAAGAGACTGTAATAAAATAAGATCAATTCCCTATTGCTGCTTAACTGTCGGGAATAACTGCACGAAATAGTTTCGTCAATGTAAAGAAAAGTTCCGAAATGCATTCTTCATAGATGTAGTATTTTACTACAGCGACAAATTAAACATCAAAAAAGTCTCAAGTAAAGCCAAAATTAATTCTTTCTTCTGTCAGTAGAATCTTTTAGAACCAATTTTTGAAGATGGAATTCCTACTTTATATGGAAAGGACATTGATAAAATTGAGTTTTATATGGACAAAGCTTCTAGTCACACGTCTAAGTCAAACATCTAAGTCAGTATTTAGAAAATAAAGTTTCAGAAACAGAAATAAAGTGTACACCATTTGATGAAATACATGCAAAATCGCCTTTCGTGTTTTCAATTTATTAAAATGAGCTTTAGGAAAATTGCATACAAGAAAACTGAACCGACTTTGGAAAAAGGTTCATGAGGAAGAGAGTAAAATTGGCAGGATAACTAAAAACAGGTTTACTTTCATGGAAAATTCAAGCTAGAACTATTGTTAAGAATCATGGCTATCAGATGAAAACAAATCGCTACAAAAATATGGCATTTATAGATACAAATTAAGTATCAAAATCGTTTCCATAAAGTACGAACAACCTTCTGTGAAACAAGAAATTAGCATGAATACTTTAATTTTTAACTAAAGAACTAAGCCATATCTTACGCAAAATGACATTAGCATCAGAATGGTGATAATCTGTTGTGAAAGTAAATTGGAACACATAAAAAAGTAATCAGATTCACAAAGACCATTTGGATTTATTTTTGATCATATCTATGTAAAGGTGGGGAACGTAATATGTTTAATTAAAATTGAACAATATACTATAGAATAAGGATTAATAAAATAGCAGTCAGTAAGTATATTTAGACAGATGGAATATCTTTATAATTATTTCAAAAACTCTCCAATTCTTTAGAAAGTTTTTTTTAGATTTCTTTGACGTATGGGCAAGTGGAAGGCACACTCAACTTTTAATCATTTAAAGATACAAGTTTGACACAATAACCTTAAATGACGTTATAATAATTTTCAGTATGTGTGCTTTTAGTGAAAAAAATAATATGAACATGTCAAGATTTAGAGAATTTAGTTTTAGTTATCAATTTAAGTACAATTGTTTGTTAGTTAAACTATGTTAGAGGGATATTGAAGTATTTTTAAGAAAAATGCAATATATTTTGATTGAATTTTTCAATTGGAGAAGATTTAATTTACTATTAATATGATTCATATTCAGATAACTTCATGGTATATTTGTTGAGTTAAATCATGTAATCAAAAGTATTTATTAATAATGTAATTATAAGGACTTTCGGTAATGTACCTCAAGACTTTAGCAAAAGTCAAATGAAGAAGTTGACTCCGGAGAAGGTACATCGATTTCCAAAATTCATTAATATTCCTATGTGAGGTCTTAGAGCATCTTCATTTTTATCGGGCATAACTTCTTTTACCTAAAGGGTCTTAGAAGAGCCAATGGGAAGTGAGGAAAAAATGCCAAGATTCGAATTCAAAGATATATGTATTTATACTAATATGGAAGCCTATTAAGATATAAACCTGTTCAGTTTTCTAAGAAACTCAGCTGACTACATTACTTATAAATCAACTATAACAACATCTTGAAATGAAAGCGCCTTTACTTCAGTCACATCATTGTCAATATAGTAAGAAAAATAGAAAACAATGAAAATTTCGAATCTAAGTAAAGAACATTGAATACATGGATCAAGTACCGAAATAAGCACGTATACAGTGATAAATAAAAAAGCCAAATAAAAGCGGTGCATGACAGGTCAAATCCTTCAGTGATCCCTTTCACAGCGCAGCAGAGTGTAAATGAATAATCTCTTTTTAGGATTCCTATGTTTAAGGATAAATGATTGCTACGATATGTGATGTGATTGTCAAACTCATATGATACTCGGATTAAACAGAATATGTGTCTATATCTTAGATAACCTTTTTACAAAACAAACATTTAAAAAGTAATAATTTGTTATTTTTAAAAACTTTAAAGGTAAAAAAGTGGTCTTAAGGTGTACCAAAACTAGAAAGATAGAAACGTCAATCATATATTAACTACAGTTTACATATTTTATACATTTTTACATAATTTTGCTCAAAGCATTTTTCAGTTTTTTAATTAACATTTGTTTAAAAAAAGGTATATGTTTTATTGATAATGTATATACAAATTTTACTAGTTAATATTCTAGTTTACTAGTTTCCTCACCCGAATATTGATAATGACACGAATTGAACTTCTACTTACCTAGTTAGATTTGTATATTATATCACAAATGGAAGCTAAATACATTTATATCCTTTTAAGTATTTTTCAAAAATTCTGAATAATTTAAAATTTATTCATAATATGTTAAAAAAAGCGAACATTCAAATATATTAACATACTTACATAGAATTGGAAAACAAATATTTTGGAAAGATAATTTCGTTTTTCTATGAGTTATTTACCAATTTTGTGTATTATATTTTTTTCTGATGAAAAAAATATAATGCACAAAATATTTTTTATAAAAGCCTAAATAACATGTTATCCCCCTAAAAAAATTGTAAATTGTAAAATTGTAAAAATTTAAGAAAATATTTTAATGAAGTAGAATTTAATCAAAAGTAATAAAATAGATTTTTTTTTCTAATAAATAATCGAAAATTTGAATACCTAGACAGTTGACTTTCTAAGTTGGAATGAATACGATGATTATTTCTATTAAATTTAAGCAAATTAATTAAAAGAATAGTAGATAATAATTTTTTAATCTACACTAAATCTTAAAAAAATGCATTTATTGGTAGCTGTCATATAATACTCATATAATCGTAATTCATTACTATTAAAAAATGGGTAATTTCTAAAGGTAAAATTACATTTATAATTAAAAGAAGATGATTTTGTCTAGTTATGTTTGATCCTTTATGTAATGATAAAATTAGGGGAATTAAATTATTGAAATATTTTAATGCAGTGAACAATTAAGCATTATTTTATAGAACGAATAAATAAATCCTTATGATTAATTTCAATTACTGGACTTGTGTTTTTAAACAATAACTATTAAATCGATCTAAACACATATAGCATTTAAACTAAATATATAATTTCTAGTTTGTTTTCTTTTTTTAAGAAATGGGAATTGTAGGAATAACTGTAGCAGTAATTGGTTTTATATAACTGCGATTTTCCCACACAACAAACCATCAAACAGACAAATCTGTATAATCAAGTTTCAGTATCTCTGTAAGAAACATAACTCATTCAACATTTGTTGAAATAGGAATTTATTTAGAACTATCTTTATACCAGAACTTTGTTTTAAGTAATTAACTTTGAAAAGAAAAAACGGAATTTTAATTAAGTAATTATTATCTTAAAATTAATTTCTCAACACACACACACTCTTTCTGTTTCACCAAAATGTAAAATAAGAATGTTTTAAGAAAGAATAATTTGAAATTCAATTTAAATTCTCTCTCGAACCATTTTAATTAAAGATGGGACTTTGTATTATTTGATCTATAGGATTTCAGTATAAGTAAAAATAGTTAGTCAGTTTCATTTTTGAAATAAATGTAATTAAATTTTCATCTTTCGTTCCGGTCTGCTGCCTAACTCAATTATTCCAATCCAGAATTATAAAAACTGTAAAAAGTTTTTTAAAAAAATCATCATTGCATAGAAATTTCACGTTATTTACTATTGATAAGTTCTTTACATAAATAATATAGGTTGATTCAAAGTTAGTGAGACGAATTTTAAAAGCATATAACTATTTATCGCAAATTTTAATCACTGTATTACCAGCTATATTTTTAAAATGAAACGTTTAAATTATCAATTTAACTATTTTCAATTAATGGGAATAATTTATGGCTCCGAAATTAGATCCTCAAACCCAAAAAGAAATTTAAAAGCTTTTGACCGATAGTTGCTCAAATTCTTTTATAAATAAATCATTTAAAAATCGAAAAAAGTATTTTTCTCTCATGGATTACGATCTAAACTTCAAAAAGAAATAAAATTTGGTTGGCAATCAAAAGTTTCAGGAGAAAAATATGAAAAAAAGGCAGTCCTTGGTGAACAAGAGCTGAAAAGACTTATCGCTGTAAAAAACTCTTTGCCTCAAAAAACTTTACCAAAAAAGTTACAGGTATCGCAATCGACAATTTATTATCATACAAAGAAAATTGACTATAAAAAAGTGAATAAACCAATCTGCCATCAAATGTATGCAAAGAACGTAGAAAAACGAAGAACGCATTTTCGACCTATGTGTGTAATGTTACACATAGATAGGTACAAAACATGGATAACTTCGGAGGAAGCACGTTTTATTTGTCATTTATAATGGCAAAACGAAGATACAATATACTTCACTCGAAAAGCGTCATGTGTTACGGTATGAATGGGAATGACCTCTCCAGCCACGAAATTCCTCACCACTCAATTGCAATTGCTCGTTCCAGTGAAAATAACCGATGGTTCATCAATGGTGTGTGAAACAAAGCATCAGAACAAAAATTGTCTTTGAGTGAAAAATATTATGAAATGTTTTTCAAAAAGTCATTCAAGCCTCCCATGTTTTAACAAGTAGGTTAACTATAATTTCTTATTTGTTATGTGATAATTTTGTATTTAGGTTTCTTAAGTTTCGTTTTTGACATTTTTAATTCTCCGTTACGTATTTTAAATAACTTTTTGAATAAGAATCATTATTTTTTTCGGAATAACATTTGACATTATTTCATTAGTCTTAACTATACAAACTGAATGGGGGATGTTTTTTTAAATACTGTATTCTATAATTTAACACTCTTTAAAATTAATTTTTTTAGTACATTTTAGAGTAAAAAAATTAAAACTGTCTTATTTTTAATAAATGAAGGCATAGAGCTTAGTCATAAAGCCGTAAGGTACTTATTAGAATATTGCAAAAATGCTGAAAGGTCAATTTAAGAAAATATATCACATCTTTCAATATGAATTTATTGAATGCAATTATTTATATCTATACAGCTAAAAACAATGCTTCAAAAATATTTATTGTTTTTCTTTTTTTTTTTTTCAAAAATTAATGCTTAAAAATTAGGCGGAATCTTATAACTTCAGTTTCATACATTACCTTTGTTTTCCTTTATTGGGGATAATATTAAATTCATTGAATTCCTTTAATGTCAAAATTTATACAAATATATTTAAAAAAATTATATCAGATTTTAGACAGTAATTATTGAATTATTGCAAA
Source organism: Trichonephila clavata (assembly GCA_019973975.1). Taxonomy (NCBI): domain Eukaryota; kingdom Metazoa; phylum Arthropoda; class Arachnida; order Araneae; family Nephilidae; genus Trichonephila; species Trichonephila clavata. The sequence goes on from BMAO01024472.1 coordinate 85,214, forward strand.
TTGTCACATCATTTATAAAAAATGTAATAAAATTCAATTAGCAGAATGATTTTTAGCAAATACCAAGTATTTTTCTTATTTTACACCAGATAAAAACATTCAAATCACGATGGCAAAATTATTTTTCTTTTGTCAAAGAGACCACAGGTCGAGCTTTTGTTTAATAATTCTAAGCCTTTTTTTAAAAAATATTTCCATTACAAACGACTTATAAAACAGTATACAGTCAAATTTAAAGCTAGAAACTTTTTTGTTTAAAGCCCATTAACCTTTCAAAGTCTGCTTTCAAATCTCCTGGCCCAACTAGGAAGATTTGAATTTGAAAAGATTTTTTCCTCTTATTAGTTATTCAAAAACTCTTATCAGGGAAAATACGAGACACTGGTTAATCCCTATTTAATGAAGTGCATTCTGCATAGGATCTAGTAGATAAATGTCCGATTATTTTCCCAATTGAACTTCATCCTTTCGGAAGAGTAACTTTATAAATTGCGTGCAAAAGAATACTCATTTCAGTTACTTATCGAATTCTTCTTTATTTTATTTATAGAAATTATTTTTTACAATGATACTCTGCCCTTTGTTCAAAGAATTCATCTGAAAGTGGGAAGCTGTAGCAAAATTTACTTGATCGTTTAAATTAATTAAACAGTAATTTTTTTTTACTAGATTTCCTTCGTTTTGCCCGATGTGTCGTTTTTGTTTCGGTGGTTCAGTGTTCAAAATATAATGAAAATAATGAATTCGAAAGACAATACAATTTTAATTAAAACTAGGGTGTAACAAACTGTGTGTGCAAACTCATATTCACACGTAAGAGCATTGAGAAAAAAAAAACTTTGCAATCTAAAATCTAATGAAAAAAATTAGTAAAAGCAACGGATTTTCTATTTCGGGTCAAAAACCCATGTCAATTCGAATTCTAATAGTCAACTTCCAAATTCTCACATCCAGATTCATGACAAAAAGAATGCCAACTTTTACAACAAAACTTGCAATAACTAATTGATTAAATATCAGTAAATAAATTAAACAATGAGAAACATTAGAGTTATATAAATTATTAAATTTAAAGACGATAATAGAGGGAGTATGAAGATCAGAATAATTTCAAACTCTAATAGCTATATTTAAAAAAAAATTTAAAAGAACATATTTCATTTTTGCAAATTATATATATTGATTTATATCCATATCTAAATCAACTTGTTTTCTTTTTATATGTAACAACTTCCTCGAGTCCAGTCGTGGTTTAAACAACCATAGTAGGCTATCAAATTCTGCAAGTTAGTTTTCTACAAGGAAGCAGGGCAAATAAAGTATCATTACCAGAATCATCTAGCATGGATATGAGTTTTAATAAAAATAATAGTGCTATTTTTTGTTATTGTGTTATTAATATTGCAACTTTTAAGCTTCTTACGAAGTGTAAAATTGAGAATAAAGAAGCACAAGCAAAGATATCGTATTAGTCATTGATGGTTCAAAGTTATTGGATCATCAGTAATATCACTTGAATACATTAATAAACTTATGTAAAACCTAATTTTTTTGTAGAAAAATGAAATTTTCACTAGCTTATAAAAGGGTTCTAGCCACAAAAGTTTATAAAAACTTAATTAAAAAAAGTAATATTTACTTCTTTTGTTAACTTATTCTCTAATTCTAATATTTCCTGTACTAAATTCATAAGTAAATATAATTACATTAAGAAAACTAAGACTTAATTGGGATTATAAAAATGAAACAAATATGGTCGATTAAGATTGCACCTGAAAATTGACTAAAGAAACACTTTATACATATAGTAATAATAAAAATAGATATGGAACTTCGTATTGGCTATCATTAAAAACTAGATGTGTTTCCATGATACGATCCTATACGATATCGTACGTGTTTATTCATAACGCTGCGTAATGAATCCAGTATTTTATTATTTCTTTGATATCGGCAGTGTTTGATAAAAATAAGAAAAAAGTAATAAATTCTGTCGGAACAGATTACTTGAATACTGACAACCAATGTATTCATCCATTATAAGTTTTTCTTGTATGAGCAGCTGTTTTCTTGGCAATAAGGAAGTCGTAAAATTAGGAAGGGCATGATTTTGGGGGATATGAGAAAGACTTTCTCATTTCTCCCAAAACTTGCTCCCGCATTTTCCTTTATATCCATTTACCATATTTAGTTTATATATATATATATATGTGTGTGTGTGTGTGTGTGTGTGTGTGTGTACACATTTATTTACATTCTATATTTTAAAGTAGTTGTCTTGTCGATGCAGTGCTAGGCTTGTCCATGCAATGAAATCAAATTACGTCGGGAGCTTCCAAAAATTGTTATGTCGACGTGTTTTGGCGTTTTTTGTCCGTGGGGTTTAGGTCTATGCCGTAGAGTCTAGACAATATAGAATGACAATTAAAAATATAGTTAGAAAAAAGTTGAATATTGGGACAATGCGAATAAATATTTTAACTTTTTTGGCCATCGGGGAATATTTTTATTCCTTTAAAGTGAACGTAGTTTCGCTATGATGGTTGAAATTATGCTGTTATAATTAAGATCAGAAATGAAGTGCTTTTAACTAGATGGGAGATGAGTTTAAGTCGTCTGGCTATTGTATTAAATCAGTAAGGGTAAGGCTGTAAGGGATTGTCCGTGTCATTCCTTAGTGTGAGAGGGTTGGAAAGTAGATTAGCCATAGTCAATAAAAAAAATCTATTTAGTAACAATTTTCAATTACGACACAAATTCAACAAGCCAAACTAAGAAATGCTCCAATTACTAAGTATTACAATCGCGGGTAGAAGAGATGCAAGGAGAATTAACAATGAATTGGATCACTTACATCGAAGCAATACGCCTTCTAATTCAATTCGTTCTAATCCAAATTTATCACTAATTGATCAAATTGTCAATCTTAATATTAATCAAATAAGTAACGAAGCTATCTTGCCTAGTTTCACACTGATCAATCACTGCTATCTGTTAGCAGTCTAACCTCTCTCTTAACTCGAAAGTTTAATCTTTATATGCAAGTCTTAATTTACAAAATGACATCTTCTTCTTCGGAGGTAAGTTTTCAATAGAATAAATTTTAAAGACCCATTTTTCCTCAAGAGGACTATTAGTAAGAAGAACACGAATAGACAACTTACAAGGCTATTGGAAATTTGAGTGGAATTTCGAGCCTTCTTCAGCCTTCTCATTCCCAAAGATGTCTACGTGGACCAGTATTCAATTTTTAACCCTCGGGGGAGCTTGTCATCCCTAGAGGGCATGTCCCCAAATGGCGTATAGGGACACGTTTCTATTGGTTCTTCCTTTGGGTGGTAGAAGACAAATTAAAAAACCTTCAGCGGACCAACTGGCAGAAGTCCAACCTGCACGGCTATGCCAAATTTAATTTATATGATCGATGCAATTTTGAAATAATTTTTTTAATGTTTCATATTATTAAATTCAAATTTTTAAGTACTTAATTAAGGTTTCAACTGTTCAATATAAGTAGTTCTATAATATGTATCCATATATTAAATTAGCCAAATATGTTATATACTTTTCTACGTAATTAGTGTGATTTTTACAAAATACAAATTTACAGATGTTCGGTGTTAGTCTCAGTATGGCGATTCTTTTGTGTCTCCGGGAAAATCTAATATTTTTCGCTAAATATATTTTGCAGTAGCTTCATAAATTTCACTTAACTAAATATCTTATATTTTCTTTTTGCATTTTTTGTGCAGAGCTCCCTATTGTATAGAGTTAAAATAATTCTTAGCACTATTATTTTTATTTAGAGTAATATTTTAACAAATCATATAAAAATACTTTGTGAATTAGTGAAACTATATAAAAGATATTATACTATTCTATTATAGTATTTGATACTTAATATATACATATATCAATCAGTTACTATATCGAATATAATTCAATCATTTTAATGAAAATGAAATTGGTAAGTAATCATGAATTAAAAATTATATAAAAGCTTATATGTATATTAAGTAAATGTTAAATGATTGTTAAATTTAATGCATAGGATATCAATTAGAGGCACATACTTTTAACCATTAATAAGATTTAAAATAAGATACTAACAAAAAAATGATATCTTTAACCTGACATCCCACGAAAAGGTTTTTTTTATTCTTCATTATTCAATAGGTGGCGATTACTCCTAAAACTTTTAACACATTTATTTTATTGTGAAAATGTTTTTCAGCTAATTGGCATATAGTTTTGAAGGATAAAATGTTAATTGAATTAGAAAATTATAAAGTAAAGAAATTTATCTCAAATTTATGAGACTTAAATTAATATCAAATCAAACTACAACATTCTCAATTTAAAATGTTGGATTTGCATATTTTTCATAAAACAAAGATAAAAGTAACTCACTATTAATATAAATTTATTTTATAATTTATGTTAAGTGCACTCAAAAATTGCAAGAAACAACAACTATATATTTGTGTTCTTGTCTTTTTCGAAACTTTCAGAATATATTGTATTCATAAGATTTAAGCGTATACGAGAAAAGTTCATTCATAAGCCGTAAGCGTATATTTTCAAAACGAATGCAAAAACAATTAGTTTTTGTATCTTCATCTGAAAATAAAAAATGCATCTTTTTTTGTGAATCAGTTTTTTCATTACTATCAGAATCACTTAAGTGTTTTTCTTAAGTTTTTTTTTTACATAAAATTCTGCTGAGTGAGGGTTCTTTAACGTCACCCTGTAGTGTAAAGCATTACGAGGGCAACTGGAGTTGCACCTTGATAAGATTTGTGAATTAAGATCTTGTATAAAACTGTGGCTGAAACATCCATTCCAAACTCTAACAACTTTAATAAGTCTATTCTGATTTGGGGAAAACAAAATGATAATTCTTTAAAAAAATTAAGTGCTTCAGTATTTTGATGATAAAATATTCGTAATGGACGGTAATTTTATATTTGTGTTTGGGTAATGTGTCTTTTTAGTATATTTGTTCTGAATCCAAACAATGATCATTTTGTTTAGTATGATACTTTTCTACATCTGAGATAATGCAATCCTTGAAATTCATATTTCTTTTCAAAAACAGTTGACACATTATCTAGTAAATGAGAAAAAAAATACGTTGTTGCTCTCTGTCTCTTTCTCTTTCGTGCTGAATTTCTGTAGAATTTTTATCGGACACACACACACACATAAATATATATATATATGTAACTGCCGCTTACGTCATTAAACCAAAAGTAATTAATAGAATCTCGGGGTAAATTAATATATTTAATGATATAAGATAGCACAGTTACAAAGAACAGACACTTAGACAATTACAAGACAAACATTTAGAGAAAATAAGTGAAAATAAGTAAAGTTTACATAGTCCAGGATTGGACATCGAAACAGGGAACGCACGCTTGTCCAGATACAAACTCTCTCTGACGAAGCTACAGTGTTTCGTACAGTCACACTTCCGTCCAAGACAATACTGTAATGGCGGCACCTACATTTCGGTCTTGGAACTATACCGTGCGTATATATATATATATATATATATATATATGTGTGTGTGGTGTGTGTATAAATATAATTTAATGATCTAGTTTTTTTGCATCGATTTTAACTATACACTAGTAATTAATATTAGCCAATTTTATGATTATATATTAATAGTTTTGTGTTTTTTTATTTGTAATATTTAAATTTCTCAATATTCCTTCGTGTTTCTCCATGGCTCAGAGTATTGGCAAACACATGTGAAGGTTGGTTAGCCACAAACATTGTTTAAACTTGCAAACTTGGTTTCTAAGGCCAGGAATTTGCTATAGTACTTTTGTGGCTAATATTTATTACTATCTTGACTAGTTATTTTAGGTTTTATATAACTATTTATAGATTATAAATATATATGCATCCAACTCACTCGCGAGAGTGATCCATGATTAAAAATAGATACACATTAGTTTTTTTTCCTTTGTTGGGAAGAGTTTCTTTTTTAAGTTAAGAAACTATTATAGGAAAACAAAATGAATATGAAAATGTTGTTTCTTTTCTTATCTTTTACTAAATTGGGGTCCTAATTGTATGTACTTGAAATAAATATCACACTACATACATTCAAAGTATGGATGAAACATTAAGAAATAAACAGAAATCAAAACTTTTTCATTGAATTTTTTAAGTTTTGAAGTGATTAAATGTACTAAATGAGAAAGAAACTTTATCTGTCAATATTATTTTCAATTTTATTTATCAAGACATTGCATATTTTTT